>BRDA01010616.1:34436-55228 GCA_036984385.1 Crenuchus spilurus
TCATAACCCCCCTATCCCCCCCGCAAATTACGCGCATGAGTAAGACTAATCACCTGTTTATACTTCAGTGTTTACTGGAGCCCTTTTGTTCTAAATATGGAAGAACTGTGTTAGTAAAATCTGAAATTGGTCATTCAGCTGCTTTGATTTTGAAATGATGCAGTCACGACGGGATAGTGTTTAAAATGTAAAAATACTGATTGTCATTGAGTAGTGGTTAGGTTATCCTTATATATGCTGGCAATGCCTGTCCCTTAGTTTCATTTTTTGGCCACAATTCTGATGAGAATTTCCTGTAGTCTAGGATTTTTGCCACTGCTAACCTGTATTACCATATGCTTTGAAACACAAACAAATCCCATTTCACTATGTATATATTTCTCTTGTGTACATCATCTGTGGTCTGTTGTTTCAGATGGGCTAAGCGGAGTGCTCCTGCGCAGTGGAGACGGAAGGACAGACAGAAACAACATGCTGAGCACCTCTACCTGGACAATGACCAGAGAGAGGCAAGCACCACACCTCTGCTCTTTCCCTACTAGCTTTATGTTTGCCCTTTATGTTCAGTTCTGCTTGTTTATGCATGTTGCTGTGTCACTTTTTGTACTTGTCTTTTTGAGTTCTGTCTTTTTCAACACTGTTTGTCACCTTTTCTGTGTAGCAAGACAGTATTAACTATTTTGTTTGTTTGTTTGTTCTTTCTCCACTTTTTGCACGGACCTCTTTTCTTTCTTGCATGACCATGATGTTCTGTCTTGAACTTTTACACTTTTGCACACATACACATTGTCAGCACCTGGAGTGTCTGTTTCCTGAGCTCCAACTGCTGGTGGCTCTGGACTACTACTGGTTCTCGCAGTCCTTCAAACCCTGTATAAAGTCTGTCAAGGTGGATGCGGTATGTGTTGGTTTTGAGGTTGGCCTGACAGATGCTGTGGACTTCACCTGACATGATGTTAGGGCTTTCCCTACTTCAGCCCCTACACTGTTACTGGTGACTAGTTTCACATCTGTAAACAAGAACCAATGTGCTTTCCAGTTGGTTATAAAATATCCATCTTTGTGCTGAACAGTTGATAAACAATATGGAGGTAGAATGTGGGTTCTGCCAACACTTATAAACAGCAAGACCAGTAAAATGTTAGAACTTAGATCATTCATTACTAGTGAAGGACCAGCAGATAGATTAATCAGCCAATTCTTAAACATTCAGCCATTGCTCATGAGGCTGAAAAACAAAAATGGCACATTTACAGGCACATCTGCAGGTAACCTTATCACTTTGACAGCTGTAGAACAGTGTTGGAGCTCCCCCTAGTGTCACTTGCATCACTCAGGTCGATCACTACATGACTGATAAACGTATCCTTTCATCTCAAGCAATTACTTAAATTTTTACAGTCATATCCGAATGACCACCCCTGGTTTGCAGTGAACTCGGCCCAGGACGTCACAGATGACACGTGACAGGGTTTGCTGAATGTATAAATAAGTGAGCACACCAGTCAGTTGTAGCAGAGTATAAAACAATCATCATGGGTAAAGGATGTAATTTGGCTGATGTCCAAAAGAGTGTTATAATAGTGTGGCGGGGGTGGAAGGGTGGTAGCATCTTGGAAACCACCATAATGAAGGTATACCAAGAATGGACTAAATTGAGTGCCTCCCAATGGCACGGGTTGACCAATTGACTACATAATACAGTCCACACCCCAAGTTTTCTTAATGTCATCTAAACCAGGGGTGGTTATTCCCACTGTTGGGTAGATGGTTATAATATTCTGATATGACATTTATATTTTTTAATAAATGAAAAGAACAGAATATCGACTGCTCTCTAAATATCTGCATTGGCTATTAAAAAACTAATATTGGATGATTACAATTTGCTTACATCTGTGAAACTAGTCACATAACCCAAACCAGCAATTCCTTCTTCTCCTTAAAAATGAGTGCACCTGAAAGGACTTTGAGCTGCTTTGCAATTGTATACATCCCAAGCTTGTGTTTCCTTAAACTGCTGTAACAAGAAAAATTGGAAGATGCAAGCCATTCTGCATTTTGTGTTGTGTCTTGTAGACCCTTGTGGATGTGAATGCCTCTCCTAAATCATTTAGAGCACATTACATTTGTCAACCTGTACAACAGCCTGCAGCCTCTCAAACATTCACTCTTTGATTACAGAAGTATATCCAGGAGGCCAGGAACCTGGGAACCACCATCCGCCAGCCCAAGCTTTCCAACCTGTCCCCATCTGTTATTGCCCAAACCAACTGGAAGTTTGTGGAGGGCCTGTTGAAGGAGTGCAGGAATAAGGTATGTTTAGTGATTTATGATTGTAAAGAGGGATGCAATTTTATGGATCACAGTTCCTGAAATGCTTAGTTGTTTTCCATAATCTGTGCATGATGGAGACTGACTGATAACATAATCTCTCCAGTACAGATATATAGGTCATGGATAAGGTCAAACATGAAACAGATTCAAATACGTTTGTTACTAGCACATCTCCAAAACATTAGAATATCATGATAAGTTAATTTGTGTTCATAATTTAATTAAAAAAATTTAATTCTGTTTATATTCTTTAAATGCAATGTAATAGATTTTAAATATTTTTATTTTGTTTTGTTTTAATGTTGATGCTCTTTAAATAGTCATTTTACTCAAATTTGAAATGAAATATTCTAATAATTGGAATAATAATGAATTACTGATTTTCATGAGATACAGTATAAGTCATGCTGATCAACAATTACATTATATGTAATTAATATAAAATACACAGTTTACCTTTTTGGATTAAATTATGAACACATGTAAAAAACACATTTGTATTTGAATTTAATTTTTTAGATGCACTAGTGTAGCTATATTGCTCAAGTTGGACAGTGACTCCTATGTAGTCTACTGTATATATGGAACCTGTGACTCTTACCTACTCAGACCAAGCGCATGCTGGTAGAGAAGATGGGCAGGGAGGCAGTGGAGCTGGGTCATGGGGAGGTCAGCATCACTGGTGTGGAGGAGAACACACTCATCGCCAGTCTCTGTGACCTGCTGGAGAGGATCTGGAGCCATGGCCTTCAGGTCAAACAGGTATGTCTAAGAATACATATGCCTACAGATGCCCATAGATATGCTGCTGTTACTTACCCTGTAGGAGTATAAATCTCAGAACTCATAGCAGTTCAAGAAATAACATGTAAATCCGCTGAAGCTAAGCAGGTTTCGGTTTGGATAGCACTTACATGGGCTATAGAAAGCTTGTGCGTCTGCTGGAAGTGGTGTTGATGGGACAAAAGGAGGCACTTTTTCAGTGTTCTGTGTGAATACCAATGCAGTGATGGGGATGCTGTACTGAATAAATGGTGCTGTCTTTAGAATGAGACTTAAAACTGCAATCAGAAAAACATCCCTGGTCATTTCCTCTAAAAGAGTAGAGGTGTTACCCTGCTATCCTGGCTAAATTTCCCACTCCTTATCATGTCCATCTTAGTACCTCCTCACTCTCCTCTTTAATGTGTAGTGAGTGTTCTGCTGTGGACTGGCTGCTGTGAAAAAATACACTAATTATATAAATAATAGAACCATTTACACTGTAGTGGAATATGAACAATGTACCAGTTATATGACTGACAGTACACAAGGTTATAAGAAATAGATTGAAAATATGATTTATATCATACATGGTATAATTCATTAGTCAATTCCAACATGCCAAAATCACTGCTGTTGAATTACCACCTTCATATGGATGCTTCACCATGCACCAGTGCATTTTTACAAAAGTACTGTCCTGACTTACAAACATCACAAGCTGTGTTTCACCCTGTGCCATGTTGTTCTTTCTGACAGGGAAAATCAGCCTTGTGGTCGCACCTGTTACATTATCAGGAGAGTAAAGAGAAGAGGGATGCCACACCGGCTGGCTTAGGCCCTCCTGGTAAGATACTGATCACTTTACTCACTGTGTCATATTTTACTAGCATGGGAGTGCTGTTTGAACATGAATTGACAGATTGATGTAAAGTGCCACATCAAAAAAAATAATTAGAATATCATGAAAAAGTTAATTTGTGATATTTTTTTAATTTAATTCGTTTCACTATTTTGTGTTCATTACATGTAAAGTGACTATTAGCCTTTTTTCTTTTACTATTGATCAGTATGGCTTATAGTTCATGAAAATCAGAAATCCAGAATCTCAAATGATTAGGATATTTCATTTCAAGTTTAATTCCTATTCAAACTATTCAGTATCAACATTAAAATGTCACTTTACCTGTAAGGAATATAAAATGTCACAGTTTACAATCTTGATGTAAATACAAATGAATTTTTCATTATATTGTAATTTTTCGGGAGGCTTTATTATGTAGAGTCTCCCAGCTCATCCCTGTCGCATTTGTTTATCAGGTATCATCCACGACACAGAGAGGCGGAAATCTGATGCTGGCTGTGCAATGCCCCCACTCAAAATCTCTCTCATCCAGGACATGAGGTCAGTTTTAGTAAGCTTATTTATTTCCTACATACACTGTTGTCTTCATATCTTAACATGAGCTTGAGCTGTTGTGGTATTTTTGTTTCATTTCGATGAGAGTGAAGAATTTGTACAGTTACTGCCATCTTGTGGCCAGTAATTGGAAAAACATCTATTTTTGTATTTTCAGTAAAGGTAAGATCTGAAAATGCAAATGAGATGTTTAGTGAGAGCTGACATTTCAGTGTATTATTGTTAAAAAATATGTAATTTATTAATGAATTTATTTTAAAAAATTACTATGCGAGTTCATAATTACTGAGGTACACAGCTGTGCGTGATTGTTTTTGCTGGTGTTTATAATATGAATTGTGTAATAAGCTTATAGTCCTTTCAGAACACAGACTTGTTTAGCCATCTTGTGTCTGAGTAAAGCTCTTCTTCCTGCATTGCGTGAAGACAACGGTGAGGAGTAGTGTGTGCTTGTATGTCAGCACATTACTTCCAGTCTAATTAGCAGAAGACCCCCTGCAGTGCCCTCTGGTGAGACAGCAGAGCGCGGGAAGCCCTTGGCGTGCAACTGTGACCTGCACTAACCCCGTTCACAATCACACTCAGCATACATACTTTACAACACGCTTCACCCTTACCTGGGTCAGGAGCTCTCATTGACCATCAAATTCTAGTCATTTCTGCTCATATCCTTGTCATATCCACAATGTCACCAGATTTGGGTTCATCCACAAATTGTTGAAAGTGAGTTTATAGGCTTTAATACAGCTATTCATTCTCCACCTGAAGTAAGAAAATCAAAATGGACAATGATTTTTTTTAAAGGAATAGGAGAATCAAACAATAAGTAACAAGTACCTTGTGATGTTTGAGATTTTCATCTCAGTGAAAGGTGTGTAACCATCACATTTGGCCAGATGAACTAGGACTAGTGGAGAGAAGTGTGGTAGATGGCTTGATGTTTTGATTCCACAAGGTGGTCTTCCTACAACCCCTGGCTCATGTTTTGTACGTGGTAACTGTGAGGGTAGAAAGGTTGTGGTGGTGGGGAGTGTGTCTGTGAAGAAATGGGGTTATTTTGCGAGAGCCTCAGGGGGAGGGGTCGCACTTAGAGAAGGGAACAGACAGTGCTCAGTGGCAGAGTTGGAGTGGAAGGGAATGTGTCTGGACAGGGTTGCCATGATAGTGGCTTGGAGCAATGACAGCAGGCTGGTTGATGCAGAAGGGAGTCTGGGATCAGAGCTGCTCCTCCTGCTGCCCTCCTTTCTCTCCTGGAGCTTCTCTTCCAACAGCCAACCTACTGAAGGAATGCATAACAAGGGGCTAGAATGATGCTCCTAGCTTGTTTATATATTCCTTCTTATGGTGGTATCATAAGCCAACAGCTTGTATCAGAACTGTCTTTACTCATTTACTTGATTTAAATCATTTAAATGTACCTCCTTGATGAACCAGCAGTGATTTAGCTGGAAATTTGGATGATACATATTTGAAATTCTCTCAATATCTGCATTTTTTGCCACATATTATCATTCTATCTTTTTTCTCTTTGAAAGCCTGCATATGGTTTGTTATTATTCATTTAAATCTATTTTTACAATCTATAAAATGTTTTCCATTCAAACATTATCCAACAAAAATGATTTATTGGAAAGTCAGTAAAAAACAAATACAACATAAAGTGTTTCCATCAACTTATGCACAGGTTCCTGAAGATGATCTACAAACATCTTAGCCATCATTATTGCTTGAGAGCAGCCTTTGAGCAACCACAGCCTTTCTTTTTGCGATGTCAAGACTTAAAATCCATCACTTTCCGCCATTATGGATTTTTTTCTTGTTAAAATTGTCTACCTTATCTAAGGTGATTTTTGTAATATGAGGTCCAGCCTTTTCATCTTTTTTTCCACACACATGTAAAATATCACAAAAGATATGGGTAGGAAACCAGTTTAAGTTTACTTAATTTAATGTCATTGTAATTAATAGAATGCTTGATCACTGGAATTGAGAAATACTCATTTCTGATTGGCTGGCAGGTGTCTACTAATTTTGTTATTGGGACAACTGTGATGTAAAAAGTTTAATTGTTGTATAAAACTGTTGTGGAATCACTGAATAGTAACCATAACAACAACAGTAAATATCAGTTGACAACCTGAAGTAAAGTAGTTACTACCACAACAGTCAATAACACACACAAAAAAAGATTTGTGTACTAAAAGGCTTTTGGAGCGCTGTTATAAAAAAGCTGGTTACAAGATAAAACATATTTGGCAACACAGTTAACCTATGTATATTGTGCTTTTCTCAGACATATTCAGAACATCAGTGAGATTAAGACGGACGTGGGGAAGGCCAGAGCCTGGGTACGTCTCTCTATGGAGAAGAAACTGCTGTCCAGACACCTAAAGCAGCTCCTGTCTGACCATGAGCTCACCAAGTAAGACTTACTTTAAATATAAATTTTTCAGATCTAGCAGAAGACACCTTTCATGTGTAGCCTTTTCCATTTTTTGGCATGACGGTATTTGAAACTAAATTCAATTTTTATTTAAATAGACTGAAATATATAATAAATGAATATATTGGAAGCACTATCACTGAATGCAGCAGTCTACCATTAAAAATGAAAAGTGTTTTATTATTGATGAGAATTGCAGGGTAAACTGGGTCACATTTGCAGCAGCATTCTTTTCAGCAGTGAATGTGTGCTTCAGTATGAACACAGATACTTTCCATATCCACACTCTTCAGGGTACATTTCACATATCATCTTCCATTTCCTTCTTTACAGGAAACTCTATAAACGCTATGCTTTTCTACGCTGTGATGATGAGAAGGAGCAATTTCTTTATCACCTCCTGTCTTTCAATGCTGTTGACTACTTCTGCTTTACCAATGTCTTCACCACAATCAGTGAGTGGCAGAAACAAGCATGGGTGTACTGTATATCTACACTGACAAAATTAAATGTCACACCAATTTAAATATTTTAACTTAAAATTTGAACTTTTTGCACTCCTTTTTTGAGTTAATTCCAACTCAAACGTATTAGTTTAGTCAAAAGTTCTTGTAACTCACTTAATTAGGCAAATAAAATACACCATATTTTTATCCAGTTTCCACACTAGCGAAGACACTTCATTACACAGGGACATCATTTCCACCTCCTGGCTCTTAGGTTGGTGTTTTGATCACAGGGTGACTGAACAGACCACTGTGTCTCTCATAGGCTACTAAACAAGCCTACATTTCTTATAACATAAAAAATTTGATGTGCAGTTTGAATCCCGGTCATGCTGTTTGCCATCAACAGCCGGGGCCCACAGAGAGCAAAATTGGCAGTGCTCTCTCTGGGTGGGTAGGTGGTGCACTCACTCTCCCTATCACTCTTACATTGCAACGTCCACTGGCTCAGGCGTCTACCAAATGGTCCATTCGAAACTAGAGACCCTGCACTTTCCTCTGAGTGCATTGGTTCCCCAGGGACAGTGTATCAAGCGGTAGTTCGAAAAGAGGCGGTGGCTGTATTGCATGCAATGGAGGAGGCGTGTGCATTTCTTCACCTTCCTAGAGTCAGGGACAGTGCAAAGTCATAGGAAGAGCCATTAATGGGTTGGGTTAATTGGCGACTACCACAATGGGAAAGGGAGAAAATTGGCAAAAAAAAATTATGTGCTTTGTTTAACACTGAATTTGTCTTTTTGTGGCAGTGAAGGGTGTAGATGTATATCTGTTTGTCCTATGATTTGGACATTGTTAGTTCAAACCTCAGTGATGTTACAGTAACTGTGAGTTCATGGTGGAGGGAGGTGTATTGGTGCTATGTGAAAGAAATAGTCACAGATAGGAGCAAAGTTAATTAAAAAAGTATAACTTTTACTAATGTAGATTTTTTAAATTAGGGGAACTTTTGAAATTTGAGTTGGGTGAACTGATAGTTGAGTGAATTTGAATTCAAGTTGAATTAACTAAAAAAAAAGTGTGCAGTTAGTTGCCTTAAATTTGGCCTGTGTTTATATTTTTTACAGCGTAGGACACATGAAACAGTATCCCATTCCTGCTTACATTCTTCTTACTCGTCTCACTTCTCTGCCCTCTAGTGATTCCATATCATGTAGTGATCATTCCCAGTAAGAAGCTGGGTGGCTCCATGTTTACAGCCAATCCCTGGGTCTGCGTATCTGGAGAGCTGGCTGAGACTGGAGTACTCCAAGTGCCTAAAAACACATTGGAGATTACTTTTGAAGTGAGTAACAACAAACACATTATTATTAATGATTTTATAACAGTGGTCTGCTTAACACTTTCACAACATGTACAATCACACAATGTCTGGTGGGCTTTGTATAGTTAATCACTATAGCTTTTAATAGCCTATAAGGTCAAATGTTTCATTTGTGGCTGACCTAACCTAATGGAAGGCTGACATTATTTAGCACTCTTAACTGCCAGTTAAGGCTAACTTATTGGCAATTTTGTAGCTGATCTAAAGCTTTGTCCTCTGTTTTGAAGAGCATTTGATGTAAAGGTTGCTATGTTATTGAGTATGTTATTCAGTATAAACATTTGCTCAGTTTTATACAAATGTGCAAATTTAAGTTGACTAGATTCTGCTGACATGGTAAACCTATGTTGCATACACAAAAATGTTGACACAGGGGGTTGAATACCTGGAAAAAAGTTATGATGAATAATGCAGATCAGCCTCATGCAAGAGCCCCTTGCCTAATTGTTGATTGTGCCTTTCCTCCAGTGCCAGAACCTGGGCAAGCTGACCACAGTGCAGATGGGCCACGATAACTCAGGACTGTATGCCAAGTGGCTGGTGGAGTGTGTCATGGTCCGTAATGGAATCACAGGGCACACTTACAAGTATGTACAAAGTACCAGATTTGACAGTCATTTCAGTAACTGACTTATTCATGCTTAAACATCCTTTTGTAAGTGTTGTAAGGTTGAAAATTCTAAAATTCTAGGTGTAAAGTGCTATGCTACCGAGCTGGACTTGTAGCTGACTATAACTAGGCAGGTTAGAAACATCAATGAATTAGTTTGACTACAGGATAAAAAACTAAATTCGATCTGTCCTGCGAGTGTTATATGACCATATTGAATTAAATTATGAACAAAAATGAGCTCCCTCAAAATTTCACAGTTAAGAATGTGTTACAAGATTCTTGCAATTTCTGTAGCTGTTTACTTCAGTTTAATTTTAATGGATGTATTTTTCAACAAAATTCTGTAAAGCTTTTCCCATCTTGCAACAATTGCTACACAAGAATGCATGAATGAATGCTGTCATTGGATATTGCAGATTGGCATTTACACTATATTGTTTAGGTTCCCATGTGGACGCTGGCTGGGAAAAGGGGTGGATGATGGCAGTTTAGAGAGGATTTTGGTGGGAGAGCTGGTTACTGCAAGCTCAGAAAACGAGGACAGGATGTGCCGCACTCCCCCCATGCAGCAATCCCCTGGGATGATGCGACGATTTGTCACCATTTCGCCAAACAGCAAACCAAGTGAGTAATGGGTGAAACTGAGAAGTGTGATAGGGTTTCGCAATAAAAGTGCAATTAAACGTGTGTTGTTACATTTGCCATTATAGTGTGCCACACAGGTGTTCTGTAATGCAAATGTGTTGTGTTGTCTTTACCAGAGCTGAATACAGGTCAGATCCAGGAGGGAGTAGGGGAGGCAATCAATGGCATTGTAAAACACTTCCATAAGCCAGAAAAAGAGGTAAGTGTCCAAAATTCCTCTATTGCAAGGGCCTTAACTTCTGCCCAGGAAGGCTAGATGCTTGCACAATTTGTTCATTTTCTCTACTCAAGTACACCTAGTAATCAGGTGTGTTTGAGCTTGGCAACTTTTGGACTAAGGCTCTGTTACGTTTCACAACAAAGAAGATTCCATATGTCAAATATGTATGTTTCTGTCTGATTTCAGAGGGGTAGTTTGACTCTGCTTCTCTGTGGAGAATATGGTCTGGTCTGGGCTCTAGAGCAGGTGTTCCAGCATGGTTTCAAGTCACCACGTCTCTTCAAGAATGTCTTTATTTGGGATTTTCTAGGTAATAAACAATCCTTTTCAAGCTTAAATTACTTCTGACTCAATTGTGTGTTTCTGACAATATTTTAAACAAAGTACATAATACATTTATATTCTTTTCAGAAAAAGCGCAAGTTTATTTTGAGAGTGCAGAGCAGAGTCAAGTGACTCAGGATGAGAACTATCAAACAAGGGTGCGCCATTTCTGCCGCTTCATGCGTGCCATCAGTAGCACGCCCAGAAACATTGGCAAAGATGGAAAGTTCCAGATGCTTGTGTGCCTCGGAGCCAGGTGAATAAGTGACCTTTTTACTTGTCTTTTTTTTTTTCTTTAACCCAATTTCCACCCCAGTGTAGTGGTAGCCAGTCAACCCACCCATTTGCTAGGACTCTCCCAATCACTCGCAATGTCCGTGACTCTAGTAGGGTGAAGACTAGCACATGCCTCCTCTGATGCATGTGAAGTCAGGCACCACCTCTTTCCAAACTGCTGCTGAAACATCGTTACTGGGCAGCCAAGGTGCTCGGAGGAAAGTGCAGTATCCCCAGCTCTGATGGATCAGCTGGCAGACTCCTAAATAAGTGGACATTAATTAGTAGTGATGGGGAGAGCGCACCATCTACACTTTCAGGGAGAGCATGGACAATTTTGTTCTCTCAGGCCCTGGCTGCCAATGGCAAGCAGTATGACTTGCGATCTTCTGATCAGACCTTGTTTTATGATAAACTGTTATTTTTATATTCCCAATCTCTACTTTATACATCTGTAGCATACCATTGATTACCATGGATCATTTTTACACATTTGCTTACTTCATAAAAGAACAGAAAACACACTTAGTATGTCACACCTACCCCAAGGCATCTATTATACAGTGGCACTTGAAAACTTGTGAACCCTTAAGGATCATTTTCCTCAATAAATAAATGACCAAGTATAATGTTTTTGTCACGTTTGTTTGATTTGGTTCTTTGTACTTTTAGGATAATCTGATGAAATTTTAACTTAATTCATGCTGAAATTCTAAGCAAATTATAAATGGTTCACAAACTTTCAAGCACTCATGTGCATTGAGCACTCACAAGTTTTAAGTCAAACCATATTGTATTTTTCTAAGTATAGGAATTGCTCGTATTTAGGAATTGCTTTAAGAAACATTCTAAATTTGGCATTCTGTAGATCATTTGATTCTCAGTACTATTCAATATTTAATCACTGAGTCAATCAATAAGTGTGTAAATACCCTTGTTTTTCGATTATCTCCAACAGAGATCACCTGCTGCATCACTGGATAGCTCTACTGGCTGACTGTCCAATCACAGCACAGATGTATGAGGACACAGCACTACTAAAAGACCATTCTTTGGTGAACTCTTTGATCAGAGTGTTACAGACTTTGCAAGAATTCAACATTACTCTGGAGGCATCTCTAGTCAAAGGGATCGGAATATAAAATCCCCCTCTCCCCCTCCGAAGAAGATGGAAGGACCTAACCAAGGCAGATCAGTGGGGACCATGGACTATTTTGCTTTTTTACATGGAGAGACTTGAACAAAAGGACTAAACCTGGCTTACATTAAAGCTACTGTCATGTTTGCCATATATTAAGTGCAATGAGCCTTTTCAAAATGTGTCATTATTTTTATCCTTGATGACGTTGCTGTTAGACATTTAAAATATGTTTTGTATTATCCATACTTTTCACGAGAGGTAAAAAAACACCCACCTGTGCTATACCGTTTTATTGAAAGCTCAATATTTTCATTGTTATTGTGAACTGCTGACAATGGCTATATTTAAAAGGCATACAAGGAAGAAAAACTGGTAATATATTTTCAAAGAAGAACAGTATTATTTTAATATGTTTGTCAAGTTGCTTGCTCTGTGGTCTATCTAATCCATACTGTCACAATGCAGAGTTTAAAGCAAATGATGTAGAAGTATGCTTTATAAGTATAACTCATGGGAACTTCATGTTTTAATTAAAAAAAAAAAAAAAAAAAAAAAAAAAAAAAGAAATAAGCTTGTTTTTAAAGCATTGGCAGGGGATCTTGGCATTCCCCAAAAGTAGTATGCAAATCTTCATTAGCACACGCTAAGGTTATATTAAAATCCATTAGAAAGGATGATGGGTGAAAAATGATGCACACATATATTTTGGGAATGAGAAAGAAAAAAAATCACACTTCTCACTAGAGCTGTTTTAAATAACTTTCCATTATTGCCCACTCATTTTATAGCCAGATTTTTTTTTCTTGAATTCCCATGAATACCTCTAAAGAATTTATTCCTCTTAGCTTAGAAGCAACGCTACATTCCTCATCTGTTTTATCCCTCAGGTCTTCACACTGGTCTTTGCTAATAACCCAGGAACATTACAAAGCAACACTTGAGTGTTTGTTGGCCTCCATGAACCCCCTAAATAAACCCATCTGTTTCTGCTATGCAATATGTACATCTCCAAAAGCCCACCACTTATTTAGATCATTTAGACGACACTGAGAAAACAGATTTCCCCCAACTGTTCTAAAGTGTAGCATATGTTGTAGTGTGGATGACGGGAGCTCATTAGAGATTGTCATTCATGTGCCAATATCAATCAGATTTGTGGTAGCTTATGCCACCACTCTAAACACAGTTGGCATGAGCATTGTTTGTTTCTTGATAAATTTATAGACAGAACAGTGTAATGTAGTGGTAAATGAGTGAGCGACAGTGTACAGTGTATAAAATGTATTAAAATGATAATTCCAAGCTAGTGTGGAGTCGTCATTAATGTACAGACCTCTACAGAAAATAGAAATTTGTAAGGGTCAGTTACAAAGCTGAAGTTTTATATTCATAGACACATAACATTAAAACCACATCCTCGTATCTATACTTACTGTGCATTTTAGCTCCACTGACCATACAGGTGCACTTTATATTTCAGTTAGACACTGTAGTTTCTGTGTATTTTGTTAGCCTCATTTCACCTTGTTCTTCAAAGACAAATATCTCCACATGGAGGGTATTGGGTTGTTGTTATTGTTTTGGTTTTAAGTGGATCAAACAAAGCTGGAGATTTAAAACATGAATATAACTCTTGCACAAATGAATGTGTACAACCTTTTAGAACTGTACAATCAACGGAGTCATTTTTTGTAGTGTAATAATCGTATAATTTTAATTTTCTAAAACTTAAATCCATTTCCATAGTTTCTCTTTACTAACTGACCAAGTGTGCTCTCTGATTCGCGCTCTTTGTGGTACGCAACAAAACAAACACACAGACAGCGCAATGCATTATGGGAAACCGAGTTCTCCTACTTGGCGATTAAAGCACTTTTTTTGCAAACACTATGGGCTCCATTGGATTGTAATGTTGCAAAAGAAACTACAAGACTATACGAAATATAACAGTAGTTCTTGTGCCGTGAAAAACGTAACAACAGAATAATATAGAGAACATTTGTTCTGTTTTGTTCGTCTTTTAACTACAAATCCCAAGATGCAACGTTCTTAAAAGGTAAAAAGACTGTTCGCTGATTGGTTGACTTTCTGTTCAAACGGTGGCGCTTCAATCCTTATATGGAGTTCCTCCGAAGCGACGCACCATTTTGCTCCAGTATTTGTGTGCTAATGCTACTCCACCATTCATCTGTAGTAAGACATGCGCAGTGCGGCGGAATAAACGAACGGAATTCAAAGTTTCCGACGGTAAGAGCTTTGTTATTGCTGTTTAACGCGCAATGAAATGCTTTGACACTGCGCTATGAATATGTAATAATTTTAGGGATTTTTTTTCGTGCGAAATATGCATTTAATTTCCATGTGTAACGCGCTTATTTACATTCAACAATGGAGCGTGGATGTGGAGCGTGGCATGGCAGCATGCTAGCAGGCTAAGCTATTCCCTAACAATAGCCAACTCCGTCCGAGAAGGCGATTTGGCGCTCTCCATGGGCGAAAGTTTGAATATAGTGAAACAGACTTAATCGGTTGAGAGCTCTGATGAATCCGTGTCTCAGTGAAAGCTGCAGAATTTTGTTTAGAGCAGGAAATGTAGTAGAAATGTTTATTTAAGACCTCCCACCCCTTTCTTGTCTCTGGCTACCCTGAACACCGACACCGCAGCTAGCTGTGAAGTTTTAGCTTGTATTACCTCACTAAATGTGGTCCGGAGCAGTGGTTTGTTTGTGAACAGAGACAGAAGAGTTGTGGTTATGCTGAGCTGAGTTTAGCGTTGTTTGGCTCCGTAGTAACGGTGGCGGCTTCATAGAAACGGACTCGTGCGAACGATGCGCGCGCTTTACTCTGACGTGAATCGAATGAAGTTTTTTTTTTTTCGAGTCAATTCGAAAATTTTATTCCTTGAACCCAAATTAGTGTTCACACTAAAGCAGCATTTAATATGAATAAAAGTAAAAAAAAAAATACTAAAGGTTGGTTATTTCCATTTCCTTTACTGATGCTGTTAATGTGATTTTTTTTTTTACAGAGAACAGAAAAAATAGTTTTATTTGGTCAGCAGAAAATCACCAAGTCCCAGCTTGGCTAGGATATGCGGTTAATTTAAAAAGTGGTGTTTTGTTTGCATGTGTGAATGTGCAGCCCTTATTTCGAATCATGCGTTGAAATCTATTTTTTACCACTCCTGCTTGTTTTGAGCCAGTTTAGGTAAATACATTCGCACCTCTATAAACAAACATTCATAGAAAATGAGTGTTTTCATTTTTAGAAGCATCACTTCTGAAACAAGCCTGCAGTGAAGCATGTTTTTAAGGCGCCACTGTTATTATACGGAGCTTGTTGTTGAAGATGAAAACTAGGTCAGAGCTGCTGACGCGTCACATTTTGTCAGCATAACACATCTGTACATTAATTTAGATGATTTTCCCTCTATAAACAGAGACGTAATGTTTAGTCATATAGCTCACAGTAGAAACTAAAGGCTTTGACGTACAGTGACCGCCCCCTTCACCACAGAGCTGATGTTAGTTTTATTCCACCTTAAATGATGCATCAGCTATATGAACGCACCGCACAATTTAAGGTGGAACGAGATGATACGTTCACATCAGCTAAGTTATTTTCATCGAAATGTGTCCTTAATGCTTTCAGCTGCTCTAATGCTTGTTTATGTTCACTTACAGAAGCGACGAGAGATGTTTGGGTTTCATAAATCCAAGATTTATCGCAGTCATGACGGATGCTGTATTTGTAAAACCAAGTCGTCCAGCTCTCGGTTTACAGACAGCAGCAGATACGAGGAGAACTTCCGACTCTGCTTTGGGTAAGAACCGTGTTTAACTCTTTGCTAGCCGTTAGATGGACCTTCGGGGAACATGTTGTGTGGCATTAAACAAGAAAATAGTGAGTTCAGCATGACTTACTTTATTGATCCAAATGTGAAATTCAAGTCATCCAGTAGTGATTCTGCCTTTCAAAAGAATAGTGTGGATAGGCTGTATAATGGTATATAAATAAGAGATGGCTCTTCAATGGTTCCATATAGAACAATGAGCACTCAAAGAACCCAAAGCATTCTTCAGATTGATGAGGAAAGTGAAATCTTTTTGAAAATTGTTCTATATAGCCCCCAAGAAGAGTTCTGCTATCATTACAATGTCATGCTAGTAATAGAGGAACCATTTTGGTGCTATATAGAACCATCTACAGCACATTCCTCATCAACTTGAAGAGTCCTTTCCCCATGCAAATAACCCTTTGGGTTCTTTGAATGTTCATGGTTCTAAATAGAACCATTTTCTTTATTAAAGAACCCCTGAAGATCCATCTCTTTTAAGAGTGTAGTAAATAAAACTATATATGTTATTACACTACGATGCACACTTGTATGCCAGTCATCTCCATCTCCATTCATTTCCAAGTATCCATAGTACATCAGAAGTCAGTCAGTTGCTGTGCTGGGAGAAACTGAACAGTTGAAAGTGAAAGGAACAAAATACTTCCTAAATCTGTCCATAGAGCCAGACAGCAGATTGCCCCTGAAATTTGATTCAGTTTATAATATAAACTGTCATCTTATATCACACATAAAGTGACATTTCAAGTGTTTTGTGTTTTAATGTTGATCCGTTTAACTTACTGCTCATGAAAATCAGAAATCACAGACTCAAATTATTAGAATGTTTTGAATTTGAGTAAATTACTTTTTAAACAGTATCAGCAAAATGTCACTGTGTAAGAAATACAAGTTTACCTTTTTGAATGAAGTGTTATGCTTTTTGGAGTTGCACAGCTCTAGAAAAAAGTGAGATGATTTACACTATTTTGGTATGTTTAGGTAAAATGATTAAATAAATAGACTTGGACGAACTGTAATTTTGCATGCAGCAAGTGTGTACACAACCATTTTAGTGCAACTGGCTCAGCACAGGATTGAAATACAGACTACATCAATAGAATATGAAACTTTCTTTTTACTATATATTGTTACTATTGGGTAAATAGTATATTTACCTAATGCTAGTTCAGAAATTATTTGCTGGAACAAGTCTGAATTCTCTCCACATTTCTTTTGAGTGACTTTATGCTACTCCTAGAGCAAAAATTCAAACGGCTCATCTTTGTTTGATTTGATGGTGACAATCGATCTTCTTGATCACATTCCATAGGTCTCCAGTCTGCTATAGGTAGACGTCTCTTCATTTTTTTTTCA
Organism: Crenuchus spilurus; assembly: GCA_036984385.1. Lineage (NCBI taxonomy): Eukaryota > Metazoa > Chordata > Actinopteri > Characiformes > Crenuchidae > Crenuchus > Crenuchus spilurus. Next base: position 51,657 of record BRDA01010616.1, read on the forward strand.
GAGTTGTAAAACCAAGACATTCATGCAGATACTGCAGTTCTGAATATACATTTTAATCCCTTTAAGTCAAGTATTAACTGGTCTTGTTTGTAATGTACATTTGCATTTAATTTTTTTATATTTTTTTGTTGTCAGTTTGTCTGAGGACAGAGTTGGAGATATCTGCAATGCCTGTGTACTGCTTGTAAAAAGATGGAAGAAATTGCCACATGGATCCAAGAAGAACTGGAGCCACGTATGTTCAAATGCAATTTTAAGTTTTGAAATGTTCATTGTATATTTTGCTCTACCTTCTTTCATTTATTTTGTTTTCTTCAGGTTGTGGATGCAAGAGCAGGGCCTGGTTTCAAGTTGACAAAACCTAAAAAAGTGAAAAATATTGATGGGAAGAAAAAAAGCAAGCTGAAAAAGCTCCATAAATTTAAACGTCAAAGTAAGTTGCTTTTTTGTCTATTATTATTATTATTATTATAAAGCTATTTGTACAATCCGGGCTACATATTACTGTTTGAGGCTTCTGTTATGACAAATTTCATTTTCTATTTATTTTGCTCTGTAGATTCTGATGCCCACAGCACTACATCCAGCATGTCTCCGTCTCAGTCTCCAAGCCACAGTAACCAGTCTGATGATGGCTCAGACATTGAGACTAAGCAGAGGCGTCCAACTCCTGCTGGCTTCTCATTTCTTGACCTCTCATATTGGAAAAGGTATAATGTGCTGAATGAAAATAATTCCAGTATATCTGTGGTGTTGACTGAATTTGCATTAATTATTCCACCTTCTCCTGTATTTGTAGGCAGAAGGTGTGCTGCGGGATTGTCTATAAAGGGCGTTTTGGAGAGGTAATCATTGATCCTCGCCTTTTCAAGCCCTGCTGCAGTGCTAAAGAAAAGGCTGCCCTGGCATCCACATCAGAATCTCAAAACTCCAAAATACTGCCCTCTTCACTCCCAGAGGACTTAAAGGAGACTTGGTGACCAATTTACTGCACCACCTCCAGTGTCTCATTGAGGCTCCCTAGCTTTGTCTCCAGTGGCAGACTCAATATCATTCCCTTGTTAGTTCACTGTGTATGAATGCCATTAACTATTTTTCCTGCTTTGTTCTAGTATTTTTGAGATTTTGTATTTTCCCCTCTTTTTTTAAAGAAAATAAAAGGGAGCCAAAAAAAGTATGGGCATTAGTAAATATTCATAGGATCAGATTCGGGTTAAAATGGCATACTAAGAAATGTAATACAGGTATTTCTTTAATTTTATTATTAATTTTTGGCACTGTAAATTACCTTTAAAGTTGACTTTTGTAGTGTTTGTAAATATCTTTATTTTCTATATCAGTGCACCAAAAGCCTCCTCTTTGGATCCTAGTTTCTTATGTGTAAATTGTGTTATTATTATAAATGTTTGTGAAATGCCATATTTACCAGCCTCAAACAGGGCTCACTGTGTTAATGAAGTAGTTTGAATCTTGAGCAATTTGGTTATACTGTGCCTAACATTTTGGCCCTGAGCTGCATGTCTTGGTAGTGCAGTGAATGGATTTGAATATTCACAATGTGAATATAACTTTTTGTTCAGTACATGCATCTTTTAATTTCTCATCCTTTCATTTGATTCAAAGATACTGTTTTCATAAGATGCATTAGCGAGTACATACCTGGGTAAAAGAAGCATTCCTAAAATGTTTTTTGAATACAGACACTTTGCAGATCCATCAAGCAACAAAAAGAAAGTCTGTCAAGAAATACCAATGCATAATTTAATACTGCTTTTGAAAATTATTTATGAAACCATTCTACACAAGCATGTGTTTTACGTGTATAGTTTCGGGATATAGTTCAACATTAAAGTGCTGGTGTGCCTATTACTACTGTATGTTTTTTGTTTTTGTTTTGTTTTTTTTTTTGGGGGGGGGGGTGTATATTTTTAATTGATTTTGGCCACTAGCATTTGTTTCACTACAAAGACTTTTAACAGCGTTTACTATGAAGCTGTTGCTAAAATGTTTCATTTTGGCATCTGCTAATGGCATGCACATGTGTATCCATGTACAAAAAGTCACCAAAACAAAAACTCTATAACCTGACTTGGCATCATGAGTCACAGCTTTTCATTTATGAGGTGATGTTTAAAAAAAGTGCCATTGCAAGATTAAAGTTGGCTCCTTGTCATGTATTTTATTTGGTTGCTTATCATTTAAATTAACGGTACGATAGTGTTCACATTCAAAAGATGTATAAATGCTTTTGTTTGTATGGCTTTTTAGTCTTTCATTGTATTATTGAGATGAATGTCTGAATTCACCAGCAATAGTCAATGTTATGTTGACCAATCTAAACTCTGGTTTCTAGAATACAGGAAAGCTAATATTACATGATGTCAATAAGGTTCAGGGAAACTATTTTACTTGGTACATTTTCAGTCAATGTTAATGTGCCTTAAGAGAGATTTAACTGATATTGGAACATGAATTTGTCTTTTCTAATTTATGCTATTTATTCAATTCTGTCTGTACAATTAATGCTGTAAAGAGGTTTTTGTGCACTTTTTTAATACTTTTTATAATGCTTTTTGATATTTTGTATCTTAATTTTCATCACATTTGTATTTTAATAAAACTTTGTATGTAAATTAGTTTCTGGTGGTGGTTTATATGACTACCCAAAGACTACAAATGCTCTTTGCAATTTGCCTGGCAAGTGTGTCTCATACAAAATTGATGCACTTAGTGGAGGAAACCTCTTTCTGCTTTGTGTCACTTGTCATCACTTAAAAATGGAAATCACACTAGTGCATCTGAAAATTTGAATATTGTGAAAAAAGTTCCTTTTTGTAATTTAATATATAAAAGGGAAACTCGTTTTATATTCAGTACATGTAAAGGGACGTTTCAAGCCTTTTTGTTTTACTTGTGATCAGTATGGCTTACGGAAAATAAACGTAAATTATTAGGATGTTTCTTTTTGAGTAAATTACTATTAAAACAGCATAAATACTGTATATATCAGGCTAGTTTGGCATCTGCAATCACAACCATGGGAAAGGACTGCTGACTTGAAAGTTGTCCTGAAGACAATCATCGACCCCCTCCACAAGCAGGGTAAGTCACAGAAGGTCATTGCAGAAAAGACTGCAGAGTTCTGTATCAATGCACATTAATGGGAAGTTGTCTGGAAGGGCAAATGTTGCAGAAAAAGTATACAAGCAACAGGGATGACCACAGACTTGAGAGGACAGTCAAGAAACTGATTCAAGAACATGGGCTAAGGCTGGTATCAGTGCACCAAGAGCCACCAGGGGGCTACAACTGCTGCATTTCAAATAAGCAACCCTGAACCAGAGACAAAATCAGCTAAGTGTCTTACCTGGGCTAAAGAGAAAAAGACTTACTCAGTGCTCCAAAGATTAAAGTCAACTTTGCATTTTATTTGTAAATCAAGCTCCTGGAGTCTGGAGGAAGAGTGGAGGCACACATTCCAAGCTGTCTGAAGTCCAGTGTGAAGGTTCTGCAGTCTGTGATGGTTTGACATGCCATGCCATCTGCTGATGTTGGTCCACTATGTTTAGTCC
>BRDA01010617.1:20482-36200 GCA_036984385.1 Crenuchus spilurus
TGTGTTCTATTCTGAATAAAATATTAGATGTTGGCATCTCCACATAATTGCATTCAGTTTTTATTCACAATTTGTTTAGTGTCCCAACTTTTTTGTAATCCGGTTTGTAGGTAATCACCACCTCCACCTCATCATCAACTCCCAAAAGTGTTGAATGGAGCAATGAACACACAGTGCTGGAGGGCTTCATAAGAAGGGGTGTCTACACTCTTTTGGACACTTAGTGTATATATAAAAGCATTGACACTGACACTAGGGGGAGATCTAACATTGTTCTACGGCAGATACACTGATAAGACTGCCTGTAGAGTGGTGACACTGACACAAGGGGAGCTCTAACATTGTTCTACAGCAGCTACACTGAAAAAACTGCCTGTAGAGTGGTGACACTGACACTAGGTGGAGCTCTAACATTGTTCTACAGAAGCTACACTGATAAGACTGCCTGTAGAGTGGTGACACTGACACTAGGGGGAGCTCTAACATTGTTCTGCAGCAGCTACACTGATAAGGCTGCCTGTAGAGTGGTGACACTGACACTAGGGGGAGCTCTAACATTGTTCTACAGCAGCTACACTGATAAGACTACTTGCAGATGTGCCTGTAACCATGTCTTTTGTTTGTTTGTTTACTGGCATTGTTGGTGAAGGCATATTGTTTAAAAATAATCGCAAATGATCTTAGATGAGTAGTAATTATGTTTGATGGGTTATGTTTGATGACCAGCTTTCATTCACACATCATGTGTCCTCTGTTGCACGGTCCTGCCGCTTTGCGCTCTATAATATCAGACAAATCAGACCGTTCCTATCACAACATGCCACTCAACTCTTGGTACAAGCTGTGGTTATCTCTCGCCTCGATTACTGCAATGCTGTGCTAACAGGCCTCCCAGACTGCACTATTAAACCACTACAGATGGTCCAGAATGCAGCAGCACGTCTGGTTTTTAACCATCCAAAACGGGCACATGTCACCCCACTGCTCATTGAGCTACACTGGCTTCCGATTGCTGCCCGGATCAAACACAAAGCCTGCACGATCGCCTATAAGGTGATGACAGAGCAGGCTCCCCCTTATCTGCACTCGCTCCTAAAAGCTTATTTCCCGGCCCGGTCGCTGCGCTCCTCCACTGAACGTCGCATTGCTTTGCCTAACATTCACACAAAGCAATCCAGACTGTTCTCCTCAGTAGTTCCCAGACGGTGGAACAAGCTGCCTACCACCACTAGAGCAGAGGTGTCCCTCACTGGGTTCAAGAAACTCCTAAAATCTGAGCTCTTCAAAGAGCACCTGCTCTAGTGATCCCAAATACTCCCCACGAGTACTGATATGCACTCAGCATTCAATATCCAAATGTTAATTCTAGTATACTAGTAAATACTGGTACAACTCTAGTATTATTTTTTCGCATCTGTACTTTCCCACTATTGTAAGTCGCTTTGGATAAAAGTGTCCGCTAAATGTAATGTAATGTAATGTAATGTAATTGGTCTGAATAATTGGTCTCTCTCTGGTTATTAAGCTGTAGGCTAGTGCTGGGTCGTCTGACCATCATTTTTCCTCGATTACGTTTAATGAGTGAATGTTTCCTCTTTTTGTTTTTATTAAGGCAAAATGTGTCAGACATGGAATTTTTCTTCGGCACAAGCTCTTCGAACTGCTCCGTTAGCTCTCGTCCTGGTCGCAGACTACTTACGTGGCTACATACTTGTTTTTAAAGGACCAATACATGAACACACAGTGTAGAAAGTGAGTAGATTTAAAGTATCAATATAATAAAAAAATATGGGCGATATGGGCGATGGTTGATAAAATAATATCAACATGGGCGAGATTATGTTTGTTTAGAGTGTCACTTTCCATTCGTTTTCGATTAGCCCTGCTGTCGGCTATGTCTCCTGTCCCTGGATTTGGTGAGAATCGGTGCCCAACAGTACAGCTTTTCTTCTGGTTTGTTTTTGGCATTGCTCGTCTTCCTTCTGGCTTTTTAGTTTCCATAGTGATGCCCGTGGCTCTGCCTCCAAGTGTGGGATCCTCGTGCCCTTTGCTATTATGCAATCAGCAAGGTCTCCGGGTGCACTGTGCCCAGATTTGGCCAGCTTTGGCATCCTCTGTGGCAGACTGGCATTTGAATGGGCAGTGGAAGTGAAGGTGTTTCCATGGTGATGTCCCCGCTCCTTTTGTTCGTCTGAACAATGGCGGGTATGCAGTTTCAGGAAGCATCCTTCACAGCTATTAGGCCATCATCCAATCTGTTCATATAGAGCAGCTTATGTAAAAAGAAATTCTTGTAATATTGTTAGTGTGGCTTTTGCTGAATGAGAATATCGGTTAGCAGGTCACACCTTCCAGGAACCTGTAATGCAGTCTTTATCTCTTTCCATACTGGTACCTTACAGGGTTTTACCCCCACAGGTTTTCACCACACCCACCCACTTCACTGTATTTCACATACACACTTTGCCCTGTACACAGCTATTTGTGCATATTCAGATGTCCTAATTGGGCTCTATCTCTCCAAAGCCCATTACTCCTGCCCACAGAGCCCATTCTCTTCAAGCATTTCCCATGACTACTGCCAACTTAGCTTCCCATCTTGAATGTAAAAGAACTCGAGGACAAACCGGAGAGCCAACATGGCAGCAACGCCAAGAGCAGACATGGGAATACTCCCAATGAGGACATTTGGAGACTGGATCTCACAAACCAAACATTGATCAGCAGTCTCTCATTGACAATGATTGCTATACAGAGTTATATAAGAACATTATGACCACCCCTGGTTTGGCCTGGGACATCACAGATGCCATGTGATGGGGTTTGATTTGAGCACACCAGTCAGTTGTAGCAGATCATCAAGGACAAAAGATGTGACGTGACTGATGTTCATGATAATAGGGTACCGGCTGAAGCATGGTGGAGGCAGCACTAACTTTGTGGTAGCCGCCATAGTGAAAGTGTGCTGAGAAAGGACTTTGCATATATAACAGTGCCAATGATGTCAATCCAAGTGATCCAGAGCAATCAACACAACAGTGGACCAGTTAACCAATATAATGAATTCAAGTGTCAGGAATCAGCATTGAGCCAAGGGTGGTTATTCCTACCATTAGATAGGTGATCATAATGTTCTGATATGACCATGTACAAGCACAAGCATCAGTCCCATCATTCCCACACTTCTGCATTCAAGCTCATTTGTTGAATTCTTCTGCCACCTGGTGGTCAGTGAGGGGAACAGAATATAAAACAAATGGATGGGTTCAACACGTCTTGAACCATACAGTCCATCGGATAACGGACAGTCACATGAGACCACTTCTGTGACATCACATTGCCATTGTCTATTTTGCAGTTTTACAGACTGTAGTTCATCTGTTTCTCTGTATACTTGGTGTTCTTCAATGGTTAGGACCCCCCCACAGAGCAGGTGGATCATTCTCAGCGACACTGATGTGGTGGTGGTGTGTTAGTGTGTGAGCAGCTGGAGATGTTAAACACTGTGTCCAGTCACACACGTGCCTTGTTGGACCACCTTGTAGATGTAAAGTCAGAGAAAGTAGCATCAGCCTCATGAACTAAAACACAATTAACCACTTCTGTAACAGTTCAGTTAATAGACTGATCAATTAAACAACCTTATTTTGAAGGTGAATGTTAAAATGTGACCTTGACATAATTCTTATTTGTATATTATTCACATTCAGGGGTTAGACAATGAAACTGAAACACCAGGTTTTAGACCACAATAATTTATTAGTATGGTGTCCTTTTGCGGCCAATACAGTGTCAGTTTGTCTTGGGAATGACATACACAAGTCCTGCACAGTGGTCAGAGGGATTTTAAGCCATTCTTCTTGCAGGATAGTGGTCAGGTCACTACGTGATGCTGGTGGAGGAAACCGTTTCCTGACTCGCTCCTCCAAAACACCCCAAAGTGGCTCAATAATATTTAGATCTGGTGACTGTGCAGGCCATGGGAGATGTTCAACTTCACTTTCATGTTCATCAAACCAACCTGTCACCAGTCTTGCTGTGGGATGTCTCTGGTGTGTCACCATAATGTTGTGTGCATTGTAATATACTATATAACTGTGCTCTTACCTGCTAACTGAACCTTCACACTCTGGTCTTACTGGTGCAATGTGACATTAATGAAGATTGGCCACCAGACTGGTCCAATTTAGCCATGAAACCTCCCACACTAACATGACAGCTGTTTCAGTTTCATTGTCCAACCCCTGTATATTACACTTCTTAACTAGAAAAGACTTTTTTATATTTACTGATTCAAAGTCAGTATTGAGTTGCTCTTTTCAGTAATAAGGTTTACGGTGTAGATATAATTATGTAGTTGCAGTCATTCAGAATCAGATATTCATGCAATTTGTGTTTTGATTCTCTCTTCCTAGATTCCCATGATGCCGTTCTGAGGTTTAATTCTGCACCGACAGAAGGTTATGAGAGAGACGTGGGGAATAAGACCACCATTCGCATCATCAACTCTCAGGTTAGAAAAAGTTCATATTCAGTTTGAGTGCTGGATGGTGTTTGTTGTTGTACAGACACTGTAAGGAGTTGTATTGATGGTCCCTTTAAGAAAGTCATGTTGACTGAAAAATCAGTGCTGGGACTGAAATAGAAAAGTTTCATTAGGCTTTATGCTTGTCAAGCCTGTGATGGCCCAGTACTGGTCCAGAGTTACTGCTTTCATCAGCCCACATACCGCCAGTGCTGGTGATGACTTTGTCCAAGTCCAGGTGCCAGAACACAGCTTCAAGTTAAGCCAAAACAAGAATTGCTGATGATACAGTTAGCCCAGATTTGACCCAAAACCGAAATGTCCTTCAAATGTTTCACATAGTAGATGTATTAATATGTATGTGTCACATTTATTTCTTTAATGGCCATGGAAATGTCTAATCAGTCGTTAGTTGAGCATCCAAATGATGCTGCAGCAAAAACAGTCCCATAAGAACCAAAACAAAGAGTGCTTTAAAAAGGTGGAGAGACAAACGCTGCCATTTCAGAAAGTGGTGCGGAAGTGTTCCCAGTGTCCCCTGGTGTACCTTATGCTTGTGACTGTAAAGAACAAAATGCATTGTAATGTGTTCATATTGAAGATGCTCTTGTGTATAAAGGTAGGTTGTCTCAGCTGAGCTGTGAAAGAGGATCTGTGTTCACTTAATCTCAGTAAAGGCTACAAATGTTTTGTGTTTATATGTGTGATGTGCTTTTCTTCTGTCCTGTATAGATCCTGGCTAACCCCAGTTACCATTTCAACACCAGCTCACTCTATAAGAATGTGACTTTGGTGGCTTGGGACCCAGCCCCATACACTGTGAACCTGCACAAAGTAAGTCCAGTCTGTATGGTGATGTAGAAATGAAACCTGAAGCCAGCATTAGACTGGACATAAAGCCATCAGCTCACTTGTTTTACAAGTAAATAGACCTTAACATGCTTAATGGGTTACATTTCACCCCATTAATAAATACTAATTTCATCTTATTTTCTGTTACTTAACTATTATTATTTTTAAAAAAAACCTCGATATTAAGGGCCTCAACTGTATTTTTGTAAGCTTTTTTTTTTGAGGATGAAAACATGCATCTGTGATGCTGAGGTTCCCTCTGCTGGCCATTTATGGTACTGCCACTATAATATATTTAGTGGATAGTTCTCTACAGGATGTTTTTGGGCTGAAGAAGCATATACCATCCCCCTGATCAAGGATGATACAGTTGGTCCAGTTGATACAGTTGAAATATGTCACGTGGTAGGCTGTATTTGGGCCAGATGAGGCCCAGAATTCAAATGTCATGGCAAACCATAAACATGACTGCTGTCTGTTATCTGGGTATGGTTTAAATGATGGGCTTCTGTAGGTGGTCATATACCACCACCCTCTTTAATGGAAAAAGACATGCCTGTTGTGAAATTGCCATAAATTCTTTACATATTAATAATAATAATAATAATAATAATAATAATAATCCGCTATCTTCCGCTTATCCATGTCTGGGTCGTGGGGTTAAGAACCCAAGTAAAGTAGGCCAGACATCCCTCTCCCCAGCCACCTTTTCTAGCTCAAATATAATCACTCCATCATGTACTGGGTCTTCCCCGGGGTCTCCTCCAAGCTGTACATGCCCGTAACACCTCACCTGGGAGGCATCTTAACCAGGTGCCCAAACCACCTCAACTGGCTCCTCTCGACATGGAGGAGCAGCAGCTCTTTCCCGGATGTCTGAACCCTTCACCCAGCTCTAAGTGAGAGCCCGAACACATTATGATGAAAGCTCACTTCAGCCGCTTTTATCCGTGGTCTCATGCTTTCGGTCACTACCCAAAGCTCATGACCAGGTGAGGGTTAGAACGTCAACTGACCAGTAAACAGAGAGCTCTGCCTTCTGGCTCAGCTCTCTCTTCACCAAGACAGACCGGTACAGAGCTGCATCACTGTGGACCCTGAACCAATCCGCCTGTCGATCTCCCGCTCCCTCTTACCCTCACTCATGTACAAGAGCCCGAGATATTTCAACTCCTCCACTTCAGACAAGAACATCCTCCCAACCCAGAGAAAGCCCTCTACCTTTTGCCGGCGGAGTACCATGGTCTCAGATTTAATAAAAAATAATAAAATGTAGAAAGTGTAATAATAACTCTTCTTTCCATCCTTCATTCACTCTCTCTCGCCCACACAATAAGGCCCAGTCCTCTGCACCAAACCCTGACTAATTAACTTAAAAGCTGACATTTTACTGCTTTGAAGTGATTTTATTGACCATATTGACAGATCATTTTGCTTGTTTTAATAGAAATGCTTTAGACAAGCAAAAATGTAGAGATTTTACTTAGAATTGGTTAATAAAATGTTATTTTATGCTTATAAATGTGAATATTGAATGTAAAGTGTGAATAAGAGCTGGTGTGTTGATGTGTTGAGCTGTAGGACATTAATTATATTGTTCCTGTTTTGTTCAGTGGTACTCGAGCCCAGACTACAACCTGTTCACCCCATACATGGAGCACAGGAAGCAGTTTCCTGCTCAGCCTTTCTACATCTTGCACCCTAAGTTCGTCTGGCAGCTATGGGACGTGATCCAGGGCAACACCTTGGAGAACATTCAGCCCAACCCACCTTCTTCTGGCTTCATCGGTGAGCATCATTCATTCTTTCTCTTTCCACCAGTGTGCTGAGGTAGTAATGGTGTCGCTGTTTTATTTGTGAGCAGGTCGTCTTCTGATTGGTTTAATTATTATTTTGGTCTATTTTAACAACATATTACTACAACTACGACTACACAGTCATATCAGAACCTTACCCTCAGCTCGGAGGACACTAGCAAGACCTTATGGCATGGACTGTATTGGGTAAGGCTGTGGGACACTCAATATACAAGAAGCCCATTCTCAGTACAGTTTCACTACAGCAGCTCTAGAACATCCCACACAGTTAGTGGTTTCTGAGATGCTGCCTCCACCATGCTTCACAGGTACACTATTATTATGAATATCAGTCACATCACGTTGTTTGCCCATGGTGGTTGTTTTGCTAAAGCTGACTGGTGTGCTCACTTATTTATACATGCCATAAACTGTCAGGTGATATCTTTGACGTTCCAGGCCAAACCAGGGATGGTTATAATGTTCTTATATGATTGTGTACAGTAAATACTAGTATGAGCGCTATAACTACAAGTACTGTTGCGACTATGACTGATGTTATGGCAACTATGACAACAACTACTACTATTACTGCTGCTATGATGACTACGACTAGAACTACTGTTACAAATACAACTACAACTGAAAACTACCTACAACTACAATGACTACTGTAACAGCTGCTCCTCCTGCTACTATGACTACTAGTACTAATACGATGACAACTACTGCTTCAAATCAAATCAAAATGTATTTATATAGCACTTTTTACAATGGCCGTTGTCACATAGCAACTTTACATAATTAGTATCAAACAATTTGAATCTAAGCCCAATGTGAGCAAGCTGAAGGCAACAGTGGCAAGGAAAAACTCTCTCAAGGCTGGAGGAAGAAACCTTGGGAGGAACCAGACTCACAAAGGGGATCCATCCTCCTCTGATCAAACTACTGATAGAGATTTACATCCTTAGTTAAGTCTGACATTGTGCTGTAGTATAAAACAATAATGATATTAATAATAGTGATCATTGCATTCATATTGGGTATCATAATTAAAATGCAGTAGCATTAGAGCTTCAGTCCGATCATTGCTAGTAGTAGATGTAAGTGAGCAGTAGGTCTGGTGTCAACCGCAGGAAAACCCACTCCGGAGCAGAAGGAATTGACCGCAGTAGGTGTAGTGGACCTGGTGGTCTATTGCGGACTGCAAGAGAATTCAGCCATCAAATACCTTCAGTGGCCATTTCCTCAGAAAAGAGAGACGAAAACAAACCGCAAACTACTTCTACTATGACCGCTACTATTACTACTATGGTTACATTTACAACTACTTCTACAGTTACTACTATGATAACTACTGCTACTACAACTTGTATGACTGTCTATTATTGCTGCTATGATTATAATGAATATACACATTAATAATGCTGAGATTTTGTTGGTAAGACATGGTCTATTACTATTATGTGTTGATATCTGTGAAGGACTTGTTTCAGTATCAGAGTCATCATCCGTCTGCTACAGACTGATTGTAGTGATGTTATCTGAGATGTAAACATGCCTGACAGTGGGAGCAGATTGCCTTGTTGTAGTGCTCCCAGTGGACGAGTACTGAGGGTCAGTCAGGTTTAGTTTGTCCAGCCTCCGGAGGCTCCCCCGGGCCTGGACCTGCCTCAGCCTGCCTCGCTAGCAGACAAGCAGCAACAGATGGCGCCTCAGTGCTTTTAATGATATGCGAAAGGTGCGCTGGCCAGCAGACAAGGACAAGCTGTACACACTCCAAGCCATGAGGCTCAGATCTCCATTCATCTAACCGCAGTGCATTCTGGGTATGAGGGGTATACGTCTGGTCCTCTTTCTAACCCTAACCCTGTTCTTCAATGGTCAGGACCTCCATAGAGCAGGTGGATCATTCTCAGTGACACTGACGTGGTGGTGGTGTGTTAGTGTATGAGCTGCTGTTGTCCACTCTTTTAGACACACCTGCCTTGTTGGTCTTGTAGGTGTAAAGTCAGAGACAGCAGCTCAGCACAGTTTGTGTTGGTCCTCTAGTTCTTCACTGGGACACTCATAGTTTTTGTTGGTAACACTAAGCAGCTGTACCAGTGCATCACAAAATGTCCTAATAAAGTTTATTGTTGTTCACTATTTACAGTTTCTCTCAGTCGATTTGGTACATTTCTCACATCATGGTTTACATTGGCATCACAAGTGCATTTCTCACAACAGTTAGTGCAAACAACAAAACTCAGTGAAACACCTGCAAAAGCATGTAACTCACTCAGAATTCTCTGTTTTTGCCACAAAAGCAAATATTTGTCATTCAACTAGTCAGTGCCATCAGAATGTCTCGTCTGTGTCTCATTGCCTATGAACAAGGCCGTCAGAATACTTAGTCATGTTGTCAGTGTCTGATTACAGAAACGCTGGATATTCTGTGTTTTATCAGTTGAATGATATGTGTTACACACAAAATACAAACTTACACAGAACATAAAGTTACACATGACTGTCTGTGGGAGGCTGACTGGAAGGAATTGGACTGGAATTAAATTTATACAGTAATATTCCTTTACAGTACTGTTCAAGCTGTAATTTTTTGACAAAAAAATAGACTGAAATTCAGAAAAACATAAAGTACAAAATTACAGATGTACTCTAAACATTCAAAACCTGAAACAGTAACTTAAGGAATTATAGAGCTTTTTCTGTACATCCTGACGCTCCTCTCTGTTGGGCTGCATGTTTTTATTCACATCACACTGGATATTTCCTCTTGCAATGCAGTGTGTAAGGAATCTTCTGGAGTGTCTAAACCAGCCTCTACAGGCATCTGCTGTGATGTCCTCACAAGCTGCATCCACGGCAGTCAGCAGGTTCATCTGGGTGTGCGGCTGCTGATTGTACACCTTCCATCTCCAGGCTGAGAAGAACTCCTCAGTTAGGTTTAGGGATGGAGAACAGGGTGGGAGGAAGTCCATCAGCATTCTATGATGAATGGTAAACCATTGCCTGATGGTGTTAGAGTGGTAAAAACTCAAAAGTCCTTTTACATCCCACCTCTCTCATTATCAGAGATGATCCCTGTAGATGGTGTACAAGAATGTAAGGAGATGCTGTGTGTTATAGGGCCCTATAATAGGAATATGTGTAAGCAGCACACATTGTGATGTCTCCTCCCCGTTGGCCTGGTACATCAGTGGTAGCCCTTTGGCCAGTGATGTTTCGACCACGCCTTCTGCATTTTGCAAGTTTGAAGCCTCTTACAGAATAAAAGTGCGGAGCGGTTCTCCTGATTCCAGCTCTCTGATACGCTGAAGCACAAAATGAGTAATGAAGTACATATGATGTTCATTTTGTACAAGAAACAGTTACAGATATTTCAGCCACAGCAAATATGTCAGTACGTATAACAGTTTTACCTCTACATACTGGTACCACAGCTCTTCACTCTGTCACCATGTCTTTAAAATGGAACTTTGTACAGCTGGTTCATGCTCATCCGGTGTTGTTGAGAGCCGTTTGATTATTGTTTGATCTAAACCTTCACAAATTCCCCTTCATAACTGAACGCTTGGATGATTGTACAACTTCATCAATTTAGGATAAATGACCTAAATTTACCAAAAACATTTCCTATAAATGTACAAAAGATGCCTGAGAGATTATGAGAACATGTTCAGCACTTTTGCATGTAGTAACCGAGGCGATGACACAAAGCCTAAATGTTTTGGAGGGTAAGACAGTTTAACAGACAATCAGTAGAACATATTTCGATGAACATGACATAAGCAACTGATAATGTAAAAAACAGCAGATAACTGTACTTGACCGTTTGCATGAATGTACAAAAGCATTTGCAAAATGTGGAACACAATGAGAAACGCTATTGTGATCTGCACAAGTGACAAGGAGATGTGGAGATTGAATAGTTTTAAGAATTTCAATTCTGATGTGAGAAATGAACCAAATCAACTAAGAAAATCTGTAATATGAAGTCTGATAAAAACTAATTTTATATTCATTATACATAAAGTGAGGTATTTCTAGCCTTTAATATTGATCAGATTGGCTCATGAAAAATCCAAAATCTTTCATCTGAAAATGTTTAAAATGATTTAAAATAATCGTGATCAGGCGGTTGTGAGTTAATCGTGGCAGCTTTAACTCTTAGATCAAATTAGAGAATTCATGCAGAGATACTGAGAACACTTCTGAGCTGTTATTACACTACAGATCCTAAAATGGAGATTTTTCTGTCACAGGTGGGCACAGTAATGAGTTATCAGCTGGTGGGCTGTTGGGGGGCCTGTTTGGAGAATTGTTTGTAATTACGTTCTTCAGACACCCGCAAATAACAAAGAAATGAAAACAGAAAGAATTAAAATAACAGCATTAGTGCCATCAGGTGAGCAGGTACACCAGCCGGGCAGAGAAAACAGTTCTCCACAGGTAACCCCCCTCCTGCCCCCACCACGGTCTGTGACTCTCAAAGCTACACAGTGGTCAAGATTTATTTTCATGTCTAATTTATTATAAAGGCACAGCTGTAAGTTGTGGGAAGTCCTGTTCAGACAGATGCTCATGGCTGTAACTTTGCTTTGAAGAGTGTTGCAGATGAGAATGCTGACCAGGTTTAACAGCCGTGCATATTTTGAGTGTTTTATAGACATAAGCTGTCAATCTTATCAGCATTGCGGTCAGTGCAGATGTCTTTTATTCTTCTTCTAAGTACACAAGCAGATTGGACAGCTAATTTGAAGGCATCAATCAAGTAATTAATTCATTAAGATTGTAAATTTGTAGTTTTTATACATGAAATACATACAAAACTTTCATTTGTTTTTGTGCAAAATGTTCAAAAAATGTTTTATAATTGTTATTATAATAGCACATGCTTATAATTTACTGCTGAAGACTAAAACTGTGGAGCTTTAAGATGTTTAGTCCCAGGAATCATTTATTTCAGGCTGCACAGCACCGAAGGGTCTTTATGGTTTTGTGCAACAAGACGGCGCCTGCAGCAGGACAGAAACTGAGTGCTCAGTTCTATTGATTTGGGACTCAAACATCAGAGTCTTTAATTAGCAGCTCAAAAATAAAAGGTTTTCAGTTTTTATGACTCCTCCCCTTTTGGGCAGATCTTTGAGGACAATGTTGAAGCTCTGAATGTGAGGAGGGGGTGCTGGCTGATAGGTTAATGGTTATAAACATCAGGAGTAACGGACACATGGTACATGGACATTTAAAGACAGTCGACTGCCTGGACTTCAGAAGTATAGTGTATTTTATTTTAACAGCTGCATTTCACTGAAAACTGTGAAATACAATCAAATACAGAAGCCATGCAGTGCACATTACCTGCCCCATTACACAACCATATAGCTTTTACACACACTCACAAATACACAAATCACAGCTTCAGGGGAGGATGGCATACCAGTAGCAGGGCAGCAGGCCCTCACTTGCAGACTCTGTGTGGACACCCCTTGTAATGAATGCATTCAGCTGACACAGATGTACAAATGCACACACAGCTTGTCTAGTTCCTGTAGAGAAGTACTGCCAATAGAATAGAATGAGACATTGGCACCATGTCTAATGCCAGATGTGGGCTAGAGAGGTATAAAGCCCCCCAGCACTGAGCTGTGGATAGTACCTCACCAGCTACTGTAGAACAATGTTAGAGCTCCCCCAGTCTCAGTATCACCACTCTACAGGCATATGACTGATAATTCTCCTTTTGTCCCAAGTCAGCAATTTATTTTTATATGTATATTTTGTCAGATCACAAGCATGATTTTGTCATTATATATCGGCCATCAGCCACCCTGAAGCCCATATCAGTCGATCTAGTTGAGATTCTTCTAAAGTAGTTTTGTTCAGTGATGTACGAGGCATTCTGGTGCATTAGGAGACTAATTAGAGTTAGTAGCAGTTGCCAGACACCTTTCTTTTCCATCACATGGCTATATCTGTGTGTAAAATGATCAGTCGAGCTCTGAGTTGGCTAAAACACAGACAGAGGAGGAGAAAAACACTGACATGGTGGATTTTGAGATAAAAATCACAGAGAAGCTCCTGTAGCAGAAAAACCTCCAAGTACATTTAATCACATCTGATCAGGGTTTAGACAGAAGAGACCAGGTTTAAGAAAACAGACGATGACTGGCATGTGCCATACACAGAACAAGAAGAGTGGCATGAACAACTACACTGACTAACAAGCAGAAGCTGTGGAGTCAGTACTGACCATCACTGAGTCAGGGCAGGGCTCACTGGGTTTTGGGTCAGCTGTCCACTCAGTTGCAGTGACCAGTTCCACCTCCCACATCAGGGAACACATTTAAGTGTTTAAGGAGGAAAACAGAATACACACTTATGCTTGTTTCTGGACCCAGGTCTAAGTTGTTTTTGAAGTTCGGTTCCTGCTCTGGTCCAGTCTGGAAGAGCCTCCATACCATGCATGAAAGCTGTCAGTTTCCAATTCTGAGCATCCAGTCAAGTCAAATTTACATTGTAGCAGCTTTCTTCTCAATCAAGAGTAGTCCGTTCCTTGCACAATACATTTATTGGTTACTCCACTCCCACTCCACTCTGGGTTTTCCATTTCCCGCTCACTCACCGCTCAAAGGGCTTTGCATTCAGTCTGTTCTCACTCAAGTTTTCTATTTCCCACTCCCTGCTCGCTCCACATTTTTTTTTTTTCTTTTCTTCATATATATAAATACACACACACACACATTTGGAACATCTGAGCATTTAACTTATAAAATCTGAAATTAAACTAAGCAGAACTTTAAGATGGATGTTAGGCTTTTGTTCAGTTTAAGCAGAATCATCAGTAAGCTATGAAGTCTTTCCATTTAAACATTTAAACATGATCATCATTCTCAGGTGTTCTTGCATTAGATGAGCTACAAACCCATTAATAACTTGTCGTAGAGAAGACATAATCTTAGTGATGACCCTTTCCCTGGTTTAGCCCTGAATTGATCCTAGCTCTGGACAAAGACTAAAGCCTCCCTTTTTAGGACGTGACCTCTGGAGGGCTGGTCATGTCCGTGGGGGTGATGCTGCAGTCCTGCTTCAGGTGTCTGCTGGAGATCTGAGCTGTGCAAGCCACTGTGTTATTGTGCACCACACGGTTGAGCTGGACGACTGTGGTGTGCGAGGGCATGGAGGAGTGCCCATTCTCCATAGACCTTCTCTTACAGTGGAACAAGACCAGGAAACATCTGTAGAACTACAGGAGGCGGAGAGAGGGAATAAAAAGAGGGTTAAGACATTGTCACATCTACAAGAGCTCAAGATGAGAATGAAGCTCTGTAGCCAAATTTATTTATAAAGTGCTTTTTACAACTGATGTCACAAAGCAGCTTTACAGGGTTATTTATAACAAAACACCAAATCTCCAGTGAGCAAGCCAATGGACACAGTGACAAGACAGTAGTAATCCCTGACACTTTCCTGTTTATTTTCAGGGATAATGGTGGGGCGTTAATTGCACTGCAGTCCTCACCAGAGTCACTGGCATCAATGGCCCGTGGGGTACCACTGTTATGCCGTTGGGGGACACTCAATGTAGAGAAGTCCATTCTCAGTACAGCTTCACTACAGCGGCTGTAGAACATCCCACACAGTTAGTGGTTTCTAAGATGCTCCCTCCACCATTCTTCATACCTGGTATCCTGTTATCATGGACATCAGTCACATCATGTCCTTTGCAGATGATGATGCTTTTACACTGACTGCTTACTTATTAATACAAGCAGTAAACCCCAACACGGGGCATTTGTGACATCAAACAATAATGTTCTGTTATCAAGGTATCATTGATACCTGGCCATCGGCCAGCCTGCACTCTAAATATCAGCATCAGCCACTGCATACACTGAATGGGTCTGTAGGTTTATTGAAAAATCTCTGATATTTAAAAAGCCATATCGGAAGATAAAGCCCAAGTCTAAATATACAACCACAGCTGAACTGGCTGTAAACATAGAATGGGAATTCTTGTAACACTCAACATGGCATCTAATACATGCAGTGTCCCACCCTTCAACAAAAGCCAATCAGCTTGCAGGTAAAGGCATCTGTAGGAAAGCCATGTCCCCATCCCTTTTGTTGTGGAGCTGTGCAATAGCCAGAACAGCCCAAATCACATTTTTTTGGCATTATATCAAATCAAACTCTACAAATGATTCAGTTTTTATCAGATTTTTCAGTCTTTATTAGGTGCACGTCCGTTTTAGCTCCACTGAGCAAACTTACAGACTGTAGTCAGTCTGTTTCTCTGTATACTTTGTTCACCTTCTTCTTTAATGATCAGGACCCCATACAGAGCTGGTGAATCATTCTCAGTGGCGCTGATGGGGTGGTGGTGTGTTAGTGCTGATGATGTGACAGCTGGAGTGAAAATAGTGCACCAACAGTGTCACGACTAGAGAACCAACACAAACTGTGCTGAGCTGCTGTCTCTGACTTTACATCTACAAGACCAACAAGGTAGGTGTGTCTAATAGAGGACAGTAAGTGGACACAG
>BRDA01010621.1:0-20950 GCA_036984385.1 Crenuchus spilurus
CTCCTGGTATCTGCTCCATGCTCTGGACACTGTGCTGACAGACACAACAAACCTTCTTGCCACAGCTCACATTGATATGCCATCCTGGATGAGCTTGCACTACCTGAGCATCTTCTGTGGTTGTAGACATCACCTCATGCTACCTCTATGGTGAGAGAACTGACAGAATGCAAAAGTGACCAAAACATCAGCCAGAAAGGATGAGAACAGAGAAAAAGTCTATGGTCACCACCTGCAGAATCACTCCTGTATAGGGGTTGTCTTGCTAATTGCCTCTCATTTCTACCTGTTGTTTGTTCCATTTGAACAACAGCAGGTAAAATTAATTCACAATCAGTGTTGCTTCCCACTGGACAGGTTGGTTTCACAGAAGTGTGGTTGACTTGGCGTTACATTGTGTTGTTTAAGTGCTCCCTTTATTTTTTGAACAGTGTATTTGGTTGTTTTAAAACAAACCTTCAGACATTAAAATAAATTGAACTAAAACAAATATAAGTAGTGCCTTTCTGTCCCTGAAGTAATTGTCAAGTGTACAAATATAGTTTCCAACTGTCAAAAGGTTTGTTCATAAGTTTAGTTGATTGCATTAACATAGACTCAATGTAAGTATGAACATGCTGTATTTTATACACAATTACATCAGCAAAAAACTGTACTGAAAAATTGTACAATAATTTAAATTATTTTGTATTTGAGTGGATTTATATATATATACATAATATTCATAATTCAATGTTATACATGTATTTCTGAACTATATTCCTACAATATATTCCTACAATATGTAAAAAGAAGGAATGCAAATGTTTAAACATCTGAGAACTTGAACTGTAGCTTGGATATGTGGATTTCCATTATATGGACCCTTTAAATTTTTGGAGTTGCAATACTAATACATATAAATGTACGTAATGTATACAACAAAAGATGCATAAATGGGGTAAAGGTACATAAATCTGGACATTCTGTTTTTTTTTTTATTATTTAAAAAATGGTCTGTATTATATATTATTAATAATATTAAAGTCATCCAAACTATGAAGAAATACATAAGGAATTGTGTATATATATATATATATATATATATATATATATATATATATATATATATATATAAAATTCCTTATGTATTTCTTCATAGTTTGGATGACTTCAGTATTCATTTACAATGTAGGAAAAAATAAAAACATTGAATGAGACCAAAACGTTTGACTGGTGCTGTATATATAAGAAAAAGAATGCGGAAAAAATACATTCCAGAAGAAGTTTCAGAAATGTGTACGGTTTTATACATATTAGCTTTTTATTTTTGTATTTGTACATTTTTTATTTATTATTTTAAGGTTTCATCTAGAACCATAATCAGATTTTTTATACAATTATAAAGTTGATCAACATGAACAATAAAGTGGAGAAAACAGAACCGCACGAAGCAGCTAAACAAGCTCGTATAAATAATCTGAACACCTGACTGAAACATTCGCTGATGTCAAGTTTGTGTCGATGACGTCATAACGCTGCGCCGTGTTGAGTGTAACTTGTCACATGTTTTGAAGACGCTGTCTGTGCTGATTATCATTGAAGCTGTATTCAACTATATTATTCTCAATATTGAAAAACTATGTCGTTTTTAGAGGACGACTCTTCAGACGGCGGAACCGGTGGACGTTCACAGCTGGAAAGTTTTGTTTTTAGTAAGCTACGTTCTCTGTTATTGTCGATTAGCTGTGCCTTTAAACGTTAGCTTCGTCGCTAACACACGTGGACTACTGCAACGATTGAAGCATCAGGGACCGAAGTACAGTGTAGGGTGGAAAAGGGCCGACCGCAATATCTTTTCTAATTATTGTAACTTCATGACTGGAGTCATTGACGTGAAATTCGACATTAAATAACACAGCAAAGCTTGATGTAGTTACAGCAGGGCCGTGTTTATTGAACACGAATGGTTAAAGTCGCACTGCAGATGTGTCTGCAGACAGTTTCGTGTAACGTTTATTTCGTGAGTTATTCAGGAATACAATCTGGGAAAACTACAGCGTTAACACATTTCTTTTGTTGATTTAATTCCGAAGGTTGTGAATTATCTTCCGAAGTACCCTTCTACACCTTTCAGGGAGATGAGGAGGAGGATTTGGAGCATTTTCTTGAGCTCAGAACGGTGCGTAAAAACTAATTAGGAGATCAGATTTGTATAGTGTTGGGCCAAACATTGAACACGTTAATTTTATTGATTGTCGATGAAGAATTCCTTCTTTGTATACATGTCTAAATATTAACACTAAAGAAATGTTGATAAAGCTTCTTACACGTTCTTCTAAAACATAGTTTTACTTGAAGGATACAGGCAATATATCAGGACGACTACAACATCAGATCCAATCAGCGCTCATGTAGAACGCGCCAAGAGAGAGCAGACCAATCATATTACAGTGGGGGTGGGACTAAAGCCTGCCCTAAACACGCACTACACGTGGAACCATAAAAACACGTTTACTGCACATTTGGTCTTTACGTCAGTGATATTCAGAATAAGAAACAGACAACACAATGGTTTGAGATGTCTTGTATTATAATACGTTTTTAACAAATCTGTAAGCTGTCTATCTGTAAGATATCTCACGTTTTTATTGTAACTCTATGGAGTGATTTTTGTGTCAAAAGTTTCAGAATAGCAAAAATAAATCTGCAAGCAAAATCCACAGAAACAAGACCATAAAGTAATTTTTGGTTTCATTATTTAAAAAAAAAATTTTTTTTTTTTCTAAAAAATTTTGGTTTCATTATTTTTGTTTTTTTGCTTCTGGAATCTTTTTTTCTGCTTCACATTTTTTGCTTCTGACTTTTGAAACACTTTTCACGTGTGGGTGGGACTTAGAAGGTGAGGTTAGCCTTGAATTTCCATTGGTCACTGACAGCAGCTTTGAGTCCGCCTCTGAGACAGAGCCACGCCCACCACATCTGCTTCACACGGCGTTTTCAAACATGGCAGAACGCAGGGTTTGTAATTCACAGCAGCTGAACTGAATTTTGCCATTGAAGTGTATACAAAGGTTATAATTAATTGCTAAATGGTCTGTACATATTGCAGACACTCGTGTTTCTTAAACACATCAGTGTTTTCTCTCCATCCAGTTCCCTAAAACTTTAAAAAGCTCGCGTTGGTGAAGTGTGCTCAGTATATTAATAACTGTCACACTAATACGTAAAATACGTTAAATATATAAGTATTTGAGTAGCGGATCATTCACAGCTCAGCTGTGACGGTGACATGTTGGATTATCAGCTCTGCACAGCAGTGACACTGATGTGAAGTTTTAGTGTGTTGTGCTGCTGGAACTTTAAAAACTGTACACTCACTGTCCACTGTATTGACACTGTCTTGACTGTATTGGTCCATCATGTACGTGTATAATTACTGAAGGTAGCTCACTGTTGTAGATTTGTGTTGGTCTTCCTCTCATCCTTTATCAGCTGTCACTATCTGACCACAGGACTCTGCTGTAAGTATATTTATGCTCTAATATATTTAGTGGACAAATAGCCCAGCAGATTAGATGTTTAATAACTCGGCACACTAACATGTCACTACCATGTTACTGTCACAGCTGAGCTGTGAATGATCCACTGCTCAAATAATACCTACATTAAGCGTGACTGTTAATACTGAGCACACTTCACCAACGTGAGCTTTTTTTTTTTTTTAAGTTTTAGGGAAATGGATGGAAAAAAAACACTGATGTGTTCAAGAAATACGAGTGTCTGCAATATGTACAGACCATTTAGCAATTAATTATAACCTTTGTATAAACTTTAATGACAAAATTCAGTTCAGCTGCTGTGAATTACAAACCCTGCGTTCTGCCATGTTTGAAAACGCTGTGTGAAGCAGATGTGGTGGGCGTGGTTCTGTCTCAGAGGCGGACTCAAAGCTGCTGTCGGTTACCAATGGAAATTCAGGGCTAACCCTGCCTTCTAAGTCCCACCCACACGTGAAAAGTGTTTCAAAAGTCAGAAGCAAAAAAATGCGGAGCAGAAGCAAAAAAACAAAAATAATGAAACCAAAAAATTTTGAAAAATGGAAAAAAATAATAATAATGAAACAAAAAATTACTTTATGGTCTTGTTTCTGTGAATTTTGCTTGAAGATTTATTTTTGCTACTGTGAAACTTTTGAGACAAAAATCACTCCATATAACTCTGAATCCTGTTCCTGAAGTGCACTCCTTAGCCTGGCATGCACTGTGCATTTAAGCCTAATTTGGTAGTCACATAAGAACCAAACACATACAATAAAAGTAGGCATTACGAATCTGACATCACATGACATTCAGCTGAATGGAATATGAGGCCTAAAACTTCTAAAGTGATTTCAACATCTCTCCAGATTAAAACAGACTTCCATAGAGCAGGGTTGTGACAGTACCAGAAGTTTGATACAGATACCAAGTTCAGTATCTCATTACCAAGTTGATAATCTGGCTATAAATTAAACACTCATCGTTGTTTTTAATGTTAAATGTTTATTTGGTAGAACACAATTATTTCCACATTTTTGCAACTTGACTAACATGTCCGTTCTTTTTTCATATAATCTCTGCAATACAAACTCTTCAGTTGTCAACAAAATACAGCAATAACTGTGGCTAATTTTTGAAAATGATTGAAAATTACAATTGATAGCCAAATTTAAGGATTGAAAAGTTTTGATTGTTTTGATACCTTTCAACTCTGCCTTAAAGAGACTGTATTATCCTCAAGTACCTCACTTTCATGTTTGTTTTACTGTTTCTGTGCAGTGTTGCACAAGTTGCTGCTGAAGCTCCCTCTTACCATTTTGTTCATTTTCATACTCAGAGGAACAAATTTGTAGTTTGTATGCATGATGCAAAAAGTTTATTAATCTATATTCTATGTAAAATAACTTATAAATGGTGTTAAGAGAACTGAATGGCTAGTGTGTCCTTTTATCAGTGGAAGTGAAGTGAGTTTTGAATCAATACAAATGAACTTCATAGTACTTCATATACACAGTACACACTTTAACATTTCACTAATATAAGCTGCCTTTTTTCCAGAACATACGCTTCATTAGCTGTAAAAGTTGTTTTGCAATGTTGAGTAGATGTTGCATTAAATACAGAGGAACTCATCATACCCAAAATTTTTTCTGTGTTGTATATGAATAAAAAGGAAAACAATAATGAAATTTATAGAAAGCTTCATGTGAGAGAAAAGCCGGTATGTCAGCAGTGTTAGACTGTTCTTCTGCAGTTTAATGTACTGATGATTTGCTGACTGGGTGAAAAATAATTGATGGGAGACATTTCATTGCACATTTTGTTTAGCAGTTGGTGTGTTCCTCATTAGCTTTCTGAATTATAATAAAGCTTAAGGAAAAAATTTGCCAAAAAAGTTCTGAGCCAGGGATTGAAAACTAAAGCAGATAGACACAGCCCACCACCTACAAGACTAAAAGGTGATGTCTGAAGTACAGATGTTGTTCTTGTAGATCTGCCTTGGTGAGGGGGCCAAAGAAGAGAACAATGTGGTAGAAGTAACTGCTATGAACCATCAAGGGAAGAAAATATCCGTACCTGTAGCAAATCTTCACATATCCTGTCTTCCTATGGTAAATATTTTTTTGACTTGCACTGTATTAATTTTTCAAAAACAACCCCAATTATTTTCCTCTGGCCTTACCTAGTGGTTCCAAGTTCTGGTCGTGTATTATCCCCTGCCACAATCATTTGACTCGTCTTAAGAAGACCAGACCCTAATTAGCTAATTAAAGTGCTTCCTGACTTGAGGTATGTGTGTTGGAGCAGGGAAACCTCTGGCCGCTATGCAGATCTGGAGCAACTTACTGCTTTTGACTTGCATCCAGGAATTGTTTTAAGAGCAATATGGCTATGTTCACATTACCAGACTGAAGTGACTCAAATCTGAATTTTTGCCCTATTGTGACACAGATCTGATCTTTTCATGGCCATGTGATTCATGTGCATACAACTTGAATGTGACTGGTCAGATCGAATTTTAAGTGTTTTTGTGTACGCATGTACATATTGCTGTTAACCTCAAAGCTGCTAAAACAGGAAAAGTATTTTATTCATCTTCTTGACCTGATCATATGCAGTCTACTAGCTGTTTACTGTCCTCATGAGGAAAACACAGTGCACACCTCAGCTACTAATACATCTGTTTTACCAGTATTAATACAGTCAGTTGACTATTACAGGTTTGCCAGGTACACAAAATCCTCCAGTCCACTGTCTGACAGAAAACCATGATAAACAATCTGAAACTAGCCCCGCCCCCCAATATGTAAAATATCTAATCACACATTTAAAGAAAATAAAAAGTAAATCTTCTAATATTTGTCATTCATTTTCATGTCTATTTAGAACAAAAAAAAACTGCATCCCGCCACCTTTTGAAGTTTTACCTCCAGCTGCATTTTCTCAGACTTGGCAAACCTGTACAAACATGACATTTTTTGTTGTACATATGTGTGTTGATTAAAGGATTTTGAAGCATCAAGATATCCAATCTGAGCAAAAAATCCAAATTTAGTAATGAGGCTTGTAATGTGAACATAGCCCATGTCTTCACAATTTCATTTTTACAAAAGCCATTTGAGATTATTCCTGATTTTCCTGGTTATGTAATATTTCTTTCAGGTAAGTTTGGGGGAATTTGAGTTGATGGCCCCTGTGACACTTCGCCTGAAATCTGGAAGTGGACCAGTGACGGTTAGCGGATTACACCTAGTTGGTAGGGGCTTTTTTTCTTCTCGTTCTTTACACAATGTGACAGGGTTGGAGTATTTAAGTGAATTAAATATGGTGTGAAGCACTTTTTCACATTTCACAATTTCCCTACTTTTTCAGCTTCAGAGAATGATGAAGAGTCTGAGTCTTCTGATGATGAGGACTCTGAAGAGGAAATTCCATCTATTAAACCAGCCAAGAAGAAGCAGAAACAGTAGACTTGCAAATTGAAGATTTCAGTAAGTTTTATTGAACATAAAACAATAAACTGTTCTACACAGTTACTGTGGACTGCAAAACTGAAAAAAAACTTGGATGTCTTTGTCAGTTTTGACAAGTATTGAGTGAAGAATCAATTCTCATCATGACAAGCTTAAAGTACTTGACTCTTTCTGATTGTTCATGTGTGAAGATATTTTTAACCGTTAACATGATGGAGCCAAGTTCCAAAATGCTACAATTGCCATATTTGTATTTATAATCACAAACTGTAGTTGATTATTGGATCTTGTGAGTGTTTTGTAAAGTCACTGCAGTACTTTGCCTTGGTTCTAGTTCCAAAAACTAAAAGGATTCATGGTCTACATTTGAGAAAAGGGACTTGGAGCATGTTGGAAATAAGCTCAACACTGAGATTGTAAACTGAACACATACAGTGATATTAAGGTGTTAAGTTAAAGCTTCAGTAAGCAAAGCATCTGCCTAGTTTCACTATTATTCACCAACCAGGGTGGAAACTGGTCATCCCATTGTGGTGCATTCCATACATGCTACCATTTTGTAACTCCTGATATTACCAATTTTAATGAGATTTAATGAGAAATTCTACTTCTTGCAACTTTTATAATGAGTCACTCTATATTTGCCTTAAGGGAGGTCACCAGCAGTGATTCAGCAGTTTTGCATGCATAATTCTTAATTTTAGCCGTTTCAAAAGACTGATGTGGTGGTTTTGAATGCTGCATTTTTTTCTACATTTCTACATTTTATTAATAAATTTCTCCCTGTTTAACAAATCTGGAGCTCCCATTACTTCCCATGCTTTCACAAAACAGCTTTTGGTATCGTGCTACATAAAGCATATGTTTGTTGAACAGTTTTGCTTATATTTAATGAAAATCAGACATCCAGAATCTCTAAATATATTTCTTTTTGATAGAGTAGGGAGGTTTTTACTATTTAGACTGTCATTATTGAAACAAAATGTAATTGAAAAAATTACCTTTTTTTAGTTCAATTTACACAAACCTTTTCATGATATTTAAATAAATAAATTAAACTAAGATATTTGGGATATGCACCAGAATAATATTAAATTCAAATATGTAGTTTTGGGTAGTTGGCAATGTGTTCCTCAGAATTTGAACTGTAATAATCTGCCTGTCTTAAATTTGATTAGATTCAGCTCAACATTGCCAATGTGATTGCACACAGTGGAATTTGGCCTCCACATTTTACCCATTTGTGCAGTGAAACGCACACTAGGCTGTGAGAATATGTGCTGGAAGTGGTGGGTAGCCCTATCCCCAGTACCTGGGGAGCAGTTGGAGTTTTTGTCCTGTTCAGTCGTCATCTGCCCAGGGATCAAACTGTTGATCCTCTGGTAACAAGACCAGTTCCCTACCCATCAGGACATTCTTGCCCTTTAACTTACCATGTAAAGAAATTCATAACCTGAGTGATGACACCAAATCACAGACTATTGGTGATGACCTAGTTTGTCAGAGAATGCTTTTGGATCTTTAAATAAAATGTAAACATTAAAGGGGACATGCACCTCTTTTTACACAAGTTAGAATAGCTCTATGGGCTATACAAAACTTCTATAAAACAAGTTCTTTGCACAAAATCGCTCTCACATAAAGAGATATCACCAGCTCTATTCTTGCCAGTTTGAGTCCCTTTCAGAATGAGCTGTTCAAGGGTTCCGTCACGTTTATGCAAATAAGCTGTTGCTGGCCACGGCCCAACACCAGTGTTTACTACACGTGAAAATGACAGAACACAGAGGTGCTATCCAACCCTATATGTTTGACCCTCAGTCGGACCCAGAGCAAGAAGACCTTCACGAATGCAGCAAGCACCGCACACACACACACTCACTTTCTCTTTCACTGCATTCTGATGCACAGCGCTTGTAAAAACAGCAGATCAAAATGGCGGATCTTTAATCTAGTGGGTAGGACTCTGATGGGGGTTGACTGGTGGTGTTGCCAGGGCGGTTCAATGCCAATTTAGTTATTGTTACCATACAATAAGGGAGCCATTCAAAAGAACTTGTAACATATGATTCTTGACACCAAAATCTTTCAACTGATTCACAGAAAGGCGGCACGGTGGCTTAGTGGTTAGCACATTCGCCTCTCAGCGGTGAGGTCTTGGGTTCGAGTCCACATCTGTTGTGTGTGCTAGAAGTGGTGGGTAGTCTCCGGTTTCTCCGGGGTCTCCGGTTTCCTCCCACAGTCCAAAAACATGGAGGTCAGGTGAATTGGCTACTCTAAAAAATGTCAGTGTGTGCGTGTGTGTTCACCCAGCGATGGACTGGCGCCCTGTCCTGGGCTTAGTTGAATAGTGTAATGCCCTGCCCTGCGCCCAGTGAGGGGGTAGGGGACTAACCGCAACCCTGATAAGGATTAAGCGGGTGTGATAATGAATGAATGATTCACAGAAAATGGGTGGATGGGTTTTTTCATGCTTGGGAGTGTTTATAGGACAAGTAGAGACCCAAGTGGAAATACAAAAAGACGCAAAAATATTGCATAATATGTCTCCTTTAAAGGGAAACTTTAATGAGAAAACTATAAAGGGGAAAAAAACTGCCCTCTGGCTACATCCAGAACTACATGCAGCTATACTGTACTGTCTGTAATGGTGTAACTGTAGTGAACACTTTGTTTAGTGCTCTAGTGTGCGTGCGCGGTTTGAGACGCAGCTCCTTTTCCCTCGTTGCAGAATCTTCGAAGGGGTCGCTATGGCCTACAGTTCGATTTCGTGACGTCACCTGCCTCCCCTAGTAACCCCGCTCAGCGTCTCCGCAGGAAAAACACCACCATGGTTTGTAATTCAGCCGCTCGTCGGTTTATTATAAAGCTAACGGAGCTGTATTCGCTGTAGTGTCCGCAACGCTTGCTTTATTTGCCGATGTATGAAAAATTACCAAATATTTATATATTTATGTCAAACGGACAAGCCGCCTAAGCTGAAAAAATGAGGTCGCTAGTTTTAGGGAGCTAAGTGCTAGTCAGCTAACGGTCTAACTTGGCTAGTTCAGCTAAGCAGTGTAGGCTACATGCTGTTCACAGTAAAACCTTTATGTTATCTGTGCAGTATTCCGCTGTTAGCTACATGCTGTTAACGTTACAGGACTGGTTAAAATGAAATATTGTTGAACAGACTTGAATGTTTGTTGCTAAACATTTTGCTAACTCCTAGCCAGCTAACAAGCTGTTAATTCAGGACCTGAACAGACTTGTCAGGTAACGTTATCTAGCTGGTAACACTACACTGTAGCTCGAGGCTTAGCTTTATTACTGACACGTATTTCCGGCGTTTTAGATCATATAAATCCCATGTGATTGTAGATACATTACTTACACATGAAGATAAGTATTATTCCAATAGTGTATAACCTAATATAGTTTATAGAATCTATAAAATAACTAGGATGATTCTATAATGAATGAGACATCAAATAATTGAAGGAGTTTAGACTTTAGGTTAGTTTTATATTGTTAATCACCAAATTATGGCAAGAATAAAGGAGCTTACATATAAAAATGCTATTCTCACACCTTAATGAATTCCGATCCCTGTGAGGTATTGCGAAAAGACTTGTTAAGTCTTAAGTTCAAAACCAAGTTCAAGCAAACTAGCAGTTTAAAGGACAGATCCATATCAGAGAGAAGGCTTACAGCGTGTACAATCTCAGCCAATTTCAAGAGGGACCGAGACATTCCTGTTTGGGTGTCAACTGTAAAACATCTCCTAAAACTTTCCGGATTAAATGCTTGTGTAGTCTTTGCCAGTGTAGTAATTCCATTCTGGCATAAATGGCCTGAGAGACACCACTGTTATGCATTTTGGAGACACTGCATGTATGAGAAGTCCATTCTCAATACATCTTCAATACAGTGCCTCTAGAACATCCCACAAAATTAGCAGGTTCTGAGATGCTACCACCCTTCACCTAGTACCTTATTATCGTGCCCTTTTGGACATCAGTTCCATAACATCCTTTGCCCATGACAATCATTTTACACTCTGCTACAACTGGTGTGCTCACTCATTTGAATGTGCAGTAAACTCTGTGACATGACATCGGTGATGTGCCGACCTGAGTTCGTTCCAGTCTAAAGGTGGTAATAATAATCTGATATGACTGTATAATCTCAGTCAAAAATAGGACTTCCACATATGCCTCTACAATCTCTATGCTCAATGCCAAGTTTCTGCTACATGGAGTATGAAACCCCCAGAAATGGGCTATGAAGCAGCTTTTTGGGATGAGCTGTAGTGAGATTTGTAATTCAGAGTTAACCATCCAAAATCAGTACCTCAACTCCATAAGCTCTTGTGGCTGAATGCAATTAAATCCTCACATTGATGTTGTAATATCTAATGTTAAGCCTTTTCAGAAGAGTAGCATTTGGATATACAGTGTACTTTTTAAATTAAATGTTATGTCAAATTAATGTGTTCCCCCTACTCATCAATTGCTAGAACTGTAGACTAAATCCAAGCTAGAGTGGTGTAAAAATATTCAGTTAAGGCAACTTTGTCTTGTACATAACCATTATAGTCTGCAATGTTACTGATAATTCTGTTCTGTAATTTTCCTCTTGCTTTATGAAACCATATTTTTGGACAATGATGTGATGCAGGGTTTGCTATCAATCCTTCGAAAACTGAAGAGTGCTCCAGACCAGGAGGTACGCATCCTGCTTTTGGGTCTTGACAATGGAGGAAAGACAACACTACTCAAACAGCTGGCTTCTGAGGACATCAGTCACATCACACCTACCCAGGTACACATAGCCATTCTAAGGATTGAGATTTTACAGATCTTCCAGAAATTGTCATAATTTAGTCATTGGAATGAAAACAGTCATGCAGAGTGTTTTGATGTGAAATTGGGTTATTGCAGATGACCTTACTATCTCTTAACTTATTTGCAGTGGTTGTGATTTGCTATTCAAAACAACCAATGAACCTACACATGTATTTGGACATAAATATGTAATGTTGGTAAAAATTAAATTAGTGTTAAATATGTGCAGTTCATATCATCATTGCTGTGAATATTTTAACTCTGCAGGTTTCTCTTTTCTGTTACATTTCATATGTTTTATTTATCTGAATGAGTGTTTACATCTTAAGAATTTGTGATCATTCTTGAAAAAGTTATACAGAAATATACTATTTAGCTTATTTTTTACATGTAAGATTGTGTGTGTGAAAATAAAACAGAATAGGGTTGCCCATACACTGCACACATTGTTTCCTCTGTTGAAACAACAATGAATTAACATATTATGTAATTATAAAGTCCTTTCTGAGCAGAGAACTACTGCAATGGATGACTGTGCTGTTAGAATACATTATTCTTTTATTTTACACAGGTCACTTTTTTTGTAATTTGATTTTTGTGGTTGAATATCAAAAACATATAGGACTCCTATGATACTCAGTGTCTCTGGATTGATAGTTCACTATTTTCCTTCTGGTGCAGTTGTTTTTGCTTTATATGAAATCTGCATGTTTCTATTATCTTTGCAAGGGCTTCAACATTAAAAGTGTCCAGTCCCAGGGATTCAAGCTGAATGTTTGGGATATAGGAGGCCAGAGGAAGATCAGACCATACTGGAGAAACTACTTTGAAAACACTGATGTGCTTGTAAGTGAGACACTTTTACTTTTGATATTCTTATAATCAGTGGAAGTAGGCGCCATCAGAAGCTCTAAGTAATTTATTTCCATATGTGCTTCGGTTTTAGTTTTAATGTGTAATGTGTGTTTTGAAAAAACAGTCATGTCTTTATTTATGCTCATTTTGTGTTGTGGACTATTTTTCTTTTTAGATATATGTCATTGACAGTGCAGATCGAAAAAGGTTTGAGGAAACAGGGCAGGTAAGCATGATGTATATTTGTAATTTTTAAAACTAAGAAAAAGATCCAAAAAATCTCATAAAATATATTGGAGGTCAAGCAGCTTCGTTTCTGTATTAATTACATTTTCAAGGAAATCATGCTCAATGGTGTTTCTTTCTTCGCAGGAGCTGGCTGAGTTGCTGGATGAGGAGAAGCTTAGTGGTGTCCCTGTTCTTATCTTTGCCAATAAGCAAGACCTGCTCACTGCTGCTCCAGCCTCAGAGATTGCCGAAGGCCTGAACCTTCACACCATCCGGGATCGCATGTGGCAGATCCAGTCCTGCTCTGCTCTTACAGGAGAAGGTGTCCAGGTAAGCTTTGTCTTGCAAACCTTTTATCAGCAGAACAAGAGAAGGAAGAAGGAATATATTTATTGTAAATAATATTCCTTACCTTGAGTGATGTATCATGTGGTCTATCTGTATAACAGTTTTTGGATAGTTTGTTTTTCTATTATAAAGTATGCCCTGATGTTATTTTATACAGCCATTTAAATTCTTATGATTGTGCCTTTTCCTGAAACAAGTCATTTTGCCTTTTATGGTGGGCTCATGAATAATTTGAAGAAAAGAGAGATAAGCAGAAGATAATTGATGACGATATGAAAGATGAGTGTGTAAGATAGGTTACTGGGGAGAAAAGCTGTTACAAACCAAATGGATCATGTGGATCAGATGTCTCATTGATTGGAGATAAGTGAAGAGAAAGCATTTGTGAATTGAAGGTATGGTATTGAGAGGACGTTTACCCAACCTTACATGGGAATTGAACTTGTAATGGTGGACAAGTGTCTAGTGTATCTAAAGTGTGGGAGTTAGTCAAGACTAAAAATAATTGAGGATTTTGTGGCGTTTTCACACCGACACTATTTGGTCCGGTTAAAACAAACTCTGGTTCTTTTGCCCCCTTAGTGCGGTTTGTTTCGTCTGGTGTGAAAACAGTAATCAAACTCGGGTGCAGATCAATCAAACCGTACTGAGACCTGCAAGAGGAGGTGGTCTCGGTCCGGTCCCAAACAAACTTGGGTTCCGTTCACTTGCGGTGAGAATGTGATCTGATCTCGATCCGACTATGGTGTAACTTCACAAGTTTGAGGTAAACGGAGAGCTGGTTAGTGCTAAAACTGTACTGTACTGTTGTCTGCTGTCATACGTCACTAACCCAACACACAGACTGTCACGTGACTCGTGTGAGGGCTCTCAAGACAGTTAAACATGGAGCTGTGACTCAGGACAGGTGAGTGCCACAGGGCAGCCGCGAGACACTAGGTGAACGCTACGTGGCAACAGTGACAGTTTTTGCTCTGCTTCTGTAGTTTTTACTTTCTTGCTTCCGCACCAGACAGCTCTGACCAATCAGAGGAGATGATGTGTTCACGTGCTTTGTTGGGGTGCGTTTTGGTTTGTGTCTGTGTGAAAACAAACCAAATAGCGAAGGAAACACTTAAAGTAAAACAAACTCAATATGATTCGGACCAGAGAAACAAACTACCTGTGTGAAAACGCCCTTGTAATTGACCAGTTTTTCTTTACTGGTTTGTTTATGTGGGACTGGGATTTGGGTTTGAAGGAGTAGAACACATTGTTGAGGTTGACATTATGCCAGTTCAATGTAACAGACTCTGCCAATGTAAATAGTTTTAAATTTAATGACACCTTAAAATAACTGCTTTTCTGTGTAAGATGAAAAGATGTTTAAACTTTAAATGACCTCTGCATATCTCTACATATGAGTTGTTCCATAAAAAAGTATGCCTAATACTGTTTTTTCAGTAAATACAGTCAAATATTTCTTTCTGTTAATTTAGGATGGCATGAACTGGGTTTGCAAGAATGTCACAGCAAAGAAGAAATAGGAGCTTTAGTGGAGCTATCCAGGCATTGTGTGAAAAAGCGAACACTGTGGACTATGTGGATTCTTCACCAGCTTGTCCAGGTTATAGGGGAATGAACTCTATTCTTGACAGCAGCTGGGGAGGACAAGGACAAGACCTTTAACCCCTGACCCTTCCAAACGTCCACCTACACTGCACTGCAAGCCCCCTGCCACATTCCCCATGGATTCACCACGTTCTGTCTTAAGTTCTACAGTCACTTTACTGTTTCTTAAACCAACAGACCACTACATCTAACATTACCTCCACTGTAGCTGTTAAATGCTATCCTAGACCCAACACATCAGTAAAATACTATACTGCTGCCTAACATGTACATTTCAAGACAGAGCTTCTCTTTTTTACCCACTCTGTGTTCTTTCTGCAAAGGCTTGTCACTTAATATATTGCAGTTTTATGATGCGTGATCAGCCATGGAAAAACGTGTGCTCATACATACTTGATGTGATGTGGTGTGGAGTGTTTCTTATCAAAGTACCAGCTTTATAGAGATGTTATTTCACTACATACTAATTTGAGGTGTTTGAGGACACAGACATGTACTGTACTCTCTTTTCCCCATATATTGGTTTTATATGTTACTTCTTTCAGACCTTTGATTACATTGTCCTCTGTGTTTTGTTCATTCTGTTTTTCCTCTGTGTAGCTTCTGCTGCTTCAGAAAACTTCTGCTGGCTTGAATCGTTGTGTTATGAAAGCCTGGAAATAAAGTGCGTATTTGACTTTGGTTAAAGGGAGACCAAAGATCAGCCTAATATAGAGTGTGGACCTCTGGAAGCACAGCCACCTTCTTTCCATTGTAGGACAGGCTGAATGGAATGGTTGACAGGTGTGCTGGTAACAGGTTTAGTAGGCTTAAGCATCTGGTTGTGGTTAGCTTGAGGTGCTTTAGGTGTGTGATAGGCTGCACGGATGTTCAAAAGGTGGACTGATTCAACAATGACCAAAAAGGGACATGTGTATGCTCGGAGGGTTGTTATTTATCTCCTAATATTCCTTGGGGACGCAATACAGAACATATTGAGGGTTTAAGTTGACACTTACTGAACTATTTCTTCTCTTTTATATGTTTTCATTCATTTGAAATGCAACCTGGAATAAAGTCACTATAAATGAATGTTACAATGACTCTGTAATGCTTACAAAATGCCAATGTGATCTCCAGCATAAGTGTATTAGAAAGACATGCTGCTAGAGTAATAGATAAACAGCTTACACCATGGCTTACGGGCTTTTTGTTGAGGAAATGTGGTTGGTGTCGAATAGTGAAGCTGTGACAGTACAGGCTGTCTCTTTAAACATGAAAATGTTTTGTTTATCATATTCATCTATTAAAATGGCTGCCTACTGAAACATTTCTAATGGTTTTTATAACTGATTTTCTCATTCAATCAACTGCTGAGACTGAGACTTTTAGCTCACATTTCTTATTTCTCTGTTTTACATGTTGGGTCATACCAGACCTGAGCCTGCGATAGTTTTAGGAAGGTGTGGGAGGCTGTTAAAATTGAATGCAACCCACATGCTGAAAGTAAAACGCCCTGGCATGATAAAGCAGTTTCATAATGATAAATTCACCCATTCTGTACAAGAGACTCTCACAGTTTGGTTTATAGCAGTTTTGGGGTATTGTTTCAGTCTGTTTGTTCAATCAAAGTGATTTCTATTCATATGCCTTTATGCAGTATGAAAAGTGGATGTATTTTCCTTATATGATCCACAGAAATGCACAACACTTCAGTCTGTTCCGTACAATATTTAACTATTGTCCTTTCTTTAGTGAAATACTTTTTATTGTCTTTATTCAAAGTATTCTTTTTTTTCTTTATTGAAATGTTCTCCTAGTTAGATGGAAAGCCACTCGTTCTTCCCCACTCTTAATTTGCCCCCCACCATTAATGTACATTATACCTTTAAACACACAACTAATAAAGACATTTAAAATGGACCGCTCAGTCTGTAAGTGCCAGACAACACAAGCAGAATTACAGAACTTTTAACTGTGATTTGGCCTCTTTCATGTATTGATTGATTGGTTGATTCATTCATTTTTTACAGCTCTAGTCTCCAAATTCATATCCTAAAGTCTATTAAGCCGACTTTGGAAATACATTGATAAGACAAATCGATGAAGTGAATAACATCAATTAAATGTCAAGGTCTGGTATGTGTTAGAAGGTAAATGAACCATTGGTTCTTGTAATTCCTGATGGAGGAATGGGCAGGTGGGAAGCCCTGAGCAACTGTTTGGCCAGATGACTACGTCTGAACATCTCAGGGATGTCAAGGCCTGGGGAAGTGATAGCACCAGCATGCACTTTAGGAATAATGCAAGGTGTAGAATAAGTATGGTGCTTTGGGCAGTGTTCTTCTGGGAAAATGTTGGTCTGCCATTTTGACATGTCACACCTATCTGAACATTGTTGCAAACCAGGTACACCCCTTCCAAGGAAACATGGCCTCTTTCACAGGATAGGGATCAGCTTATGACTTTTAGGTAACACTGACAAGAACTCTATGAGGTGTGGTCACAGACCAGTGTCCTTACTCTTGAGTTGGATGATGAATAAGGGTCATTCTTTGGGAATGGTTTGAGGAACATGAGAGAGACCTTGATGTGTTGCCCTGGCCATATTCCCCAGATTTTAATTTGACCATCCAACCAAACAAGTCAGATACTCAACCTGCACTTCACAACTTCAGAACCTGCTGTTAATGGTTTGGCACCACATACAACAGGGCACCTTCAAGGACTGCTCTGATGAGTCCATGCCTGTGTGAATTGGTGCTTTCTTGGCAGCATGCCAACAACCAACAGCATATTAGTCCATAATATTAGATCATAGGTTTTGGCTCATTAGTGTATCCTCGACTAGATGAACTACAGGATTAGACACAACTCTGTGGTCCTGTGAATGTGCATCTTAAAGTAATTTTTTGACAAAATCAAATTTACATTTTCTATTTTCTAACATTGTACTCCTGCTGATCAGCCAAGATGTCTGCAGTCCAAATTTAGTTTGGAACTGCAAAGCTAACATTGCTAATAAACAAAAGAACTCAATGGTCACCTAAATCTTTTCCATAAATGTATAAATTCCATTTCCAGAAAAGTTGGGACACTTTCTAAAAATGCAATAAAAAATTTACTTGAACCTTTTTTAACAAAGTAACAACTAGAAATATATTTTCAGTGTTTTCAATGATGAACTTAGTTCTATTTTGGTAAATGTAAACTAATTTAGAAACTGATGCCTACACAATCAAAACAAGCTGGGACAGAGGCAGTTTAATACTGAAAAGGTAAAAAAGTGACACTGTTCTGGAAAGTTCCATAATTGGCGTTTTAACTGGAAACAGGTGAGGTCATGAATATTGACTTTAAAAGGAGGATCCACCAAAGGCTTCATCTTTGCAAGCAAGGATGGTTTATGGATCATCATTCTGTGTCAAACTTGGCAAGGCATTCACAGAAGAACCCAGAACAACATCTAAAGCACTGCAGGCCTCACTTTCCTCAGTTACGGTCAGTGTTCATGATTCAACAATTAGAAAAAGACTGGGCAGAAATGGTGTCCATGATATAGTTCCAAGGCTAAAAACACTGAAAAGAAGACAAAGCCCCATCTCACATTTGCAAAATGATGATTCTCAAGATTTTGGGGAAAATATTCTGTGAACTGACAAGACAAAAGTGTAATATTTGGTAGGTGTGCATCCCGTTACATCTGGCATAAAACAACTGTAGCATTTCAGAAAAAGAACATCATACAGACAGTCAAACATGGTGGTAGTGTGATGGCCTGGGGTTGCTTTGCTACTTCAGGACCTGGATGACTTGCTGTGATTGGTGGAACCATAAATAAAAAAAATCCTGAAGGACAATGTCCGGCCATCAGTTTGTGACCTTAAGCTCAAGCCTACTTGGGTTCCGCAGGAGGACAATGATCTGAAGCACACCAGCAAGTCCACCTCTGAATGGCTAAAAACAAACAAAAACCAAAATGAAGGTTTGAGTGGGCTAGACAAAGTCCAGACATAAATCTGACTGAGATGCTTTGGCATGGCCTTAAATGTTAAAGCTAGAAAGTCCTCCAATTAAGCAATTCTGCTAAGAAGAGTGGGACAAAATTCCTCTACAGAGATGTAAAAGACTCATTGATGGTTATTTTCAAATGCTTGTTTGCAGTTGTTGCAACCAAGGGTGGCACAACCAGTTATTGGTTTTAGTCAATTACTGTACTTTTTCCACATAACGACAGGTTGGTTTGGGTAGCTTTCTTCCCTTAATCAATGAAATCATAATTGAAAAACTGCTTTTTTTATTCACACAGGTTCTTTGTCTAGCATTCAGATTTGTTTAATAATCTGATACGTTTAAGTGTGACACGTGCATAAACTAAAGAAATCTAGAGGGGGGGCAAATACTTTTTCACAGCAACGTAGATATAGCATGTGCCCTTGATTGGCCTGCCTGCAGTCTAGATCTTGCTCAAATTGATGTATGGCATATCATGAAGAGGAGAACCGGTCAATCTCAGCAGCTCAAGTCATCAAGAATGGAGAATCAACAATCAGTATTTGAAATTATTAAAAGGTATCATTAAAAAGTGATGCTACCCAGTGATAAACATGCCTCTGTATATGTAGTAAAGATGTAGATTGCCTATTGACTGACAGTTACGTGTTCACAGCTCCGGTTTTAAGACTAAGACCTCCAAACTTGCCCTGGCTAATCAACTATATCTGGGTTTAGTGGAGAATTAGGTTGTCTTCATATATAGTGGGCAAATACACTAACCTTTATTGGCCCTGCTCTCAAAACATTACTGCTTTTGTAAGTATGTCTCAAAAATATTATTATCCGTATTTATCTTTATATCAGTCATGGATACATCCTCTGATTTTGTTCTGTTGCACTGGATAAATGTGCCAATGTGGTAAGCTAAGCTGCATGACTACATTCAGTTAGAGTGCCCCTCCCCCCTCAAAGGGCAGGCCTAATGTCATCATGCCATCAAGCCTTATGTTACTATGGGAACCTCTCCAGCTGCTGTACTGCTCAGGTGAATGGTTGGAGACATCCTTCTGCGAAGTGCTCTGCATGTCCTCCACAGATCCTGCAAGTGCACATCACCTTGAACTTGGTGAATGTCATTTTTGGTTTGGTAATTGATCAAAGAATCTCTAGAGACCTCATGCTCAGCCATGCCCAAAATGTAGAGACATTAAAGCTCTCGTCTGGCTTTTATAACCAAGACTCTTATTGCACTCTTTTGTGTTCTGATTCCCACTGAGCAGGTTTGATGATCAGGCCGAGCAGCCTGCACTGCTGCATCTGACTCCAGAGAAGTATAATTGTCGATGTACAGTTATACCATCCCTCAGTTGCTCTCCTCCTTTCCTTCTGTGACAACCTTTAACAATTTCTCAACACTCAACAGACATTATAACCTACCTAAGACCTGTCAAAACCATTAATGATCTGCTGCCTTGCATGACCACAGGTTAAAATAGCTTTTCAACATTGTGGGTATGGGCAGTGTTTGAGTGTGTCCCCTGAATGACTCCACTCAGGGCCGGAACTCTGGAGGGGCCACCTGAGCCGTGAAGGACATGGCGATGAGGGGTGTCACCTGCTGTGGAGCCCCCAGCATCACCTACATTTGTGAAAGGCCTTCAGGAGAAGAGCTGGCTGGAATGAGATCGAGATCAACAGAGGAAAGCCATTCAGTCCCACACAAACTCATTCACAGGGAGTAATATTACCAAAAATATTTTGACCTACAAGAAGGCAGTATGATGATTTTTGTAATTACTTAATAATAACGTAGAATTATAATGTGATTATATATATAATGTATTTTTATGATGCACTGCTATATTTATTTATTTATTTGTATAATGTATCATTAAAAAATCTAATATCATGAAAAAGTTCAGTTGTATTCATAATTCAGTTAAAAAAGGTAAACTGGCATATACAGGGGTTAGACAATGAAAGTGAAACAGCTGTCATGTTAGTGAGTGGTCTGACCAGGTTAAATCGGTACTTTGGAGGGTGTGATTGTACTGTCGACAAAGTGAAAGTAACAGATTGGGGACATATACGGTCAAATGGAAAAAATTGACTT
>BRDA01010621.1:20960-39652 GCA_036984385.1 Crenuchus spilurus
CAATGCACACAACATTATGGTGACATACCAGAGTTCAAAAGAGGACAAATTGTTGGTGCACGTCTTGCTGGTGCATCTGTGACCAAGACAGCAAGTCTTTGTGTCTAAATATTATTGAGCCACTTTGGGGTGTTTTGGAGGAGCGAGTCAGGAAACGGTTTCCTCCACCAGCATCATGTAGTGACCTGACCACTATCCTGCAAGAAGAATGGCTTAAAATCCCTCTGACCACTGTGCAGGACTTGTATATGTCATTCCCAAGACTAACTGACGCTGTATTGGCTGCAAAAGGAGGCTCAACACCTACTAATAAATTATTGTGGTCTAAAACCAGCTGTTTCAGTTTCATTGTCCAACCCCTGTATTAAATTACACCTAATGACATATTTTAAGCTTTTTTGTTTTAATGGTTAAATTAAAAGATGAACTAGTACATTATGCCACAATATGCTTTATTGAGTACATCATGAATATCATCAAAATATTGAACAACTACATGTTTCATTACTAAGAGAGCATAATTAATTATTGTACTCATCAAATATCATCAAACTGTGATAAATAATTATGCCCTGTCCTGGGCTTAGTTAGGATAGCGTAATGCCTGCCCTGTATCTGGTGAAGGGGTAGCTCACCCTGTTAACCTGAAAATGCCCATGTCAACAACAAGGACAATAATTACAAAAAACTGAGACAAATTTGCCTTAGCAATGACCCAAGTTTGTTTTGCCAACACACAGAGTATGAAAGATGGTAAGAGCAAAACATCCTCAAGGTTCACCATTGGAGATTTACAAAAATAATATTTAGGTCACCATGTTTCCAAAACATGGTGTATGACATGTCAGGAGACAAAGCCTTTCCTGTCATCTAACAAACTTTTTTTGCTAATGTCACTTGAACTTTGACTGGAGATTACAAAAGATTAAAAAAGACAATGTGTTCTACGATCAGATGAAATTCAATAAGGAACAAACACACAAAGTGGTTTTGAAGTTAAAAGAAAGATGGCTACACTGAAAAGAACCCAGTGATGCTTCCTACTGTTAAGTATGGTGGAGGGTCTGTGATGTAGGGCTCCAAAAGCCCTGGAAACCTTGTTAGTGCATATGTTATCATGGATGATCTGGTGAGACGTTAAAAATGAATGAATGTAATTCCCTATTCTGTATTAGAAGATGTTATAAGAGAAGACTAATTGCTGTTTTATTAGCAAAAGTACACATTGTGGTGGTTTGATCAAAAATAATTTCTGAATTAGACTTTTTTCTCAGAAAACATAAACATCAATTAAAGGTTTGATTTTTCTCTTCTTTCATTCAATCAAGAAAATGTGAATTTCTTACCTTGTTTACTCACATTTATCATGGAGCTGATCATTGTGGAAGGGACTCTATAAGCTAGAGATCCTATAGATAATGTGAGACGTCACTGCTCATTTGAACAAAACCACAATGAGAAATTTGATTCATCTTTATGGCTTGTTTCACTATTTCCTCTTGTATGTGTAGCACGTGGTGAAGTGAGCTGATAAGTGGTTTTGTTGTCTGTGTGTAGTCACTGTGTGTTAAGGTACTGACCTGGGCTGAGTCATAATGACACATATCCTCACTGAGGGAAGGCCTGACTGGAACAGGTTTACAGTAAAAACCTACACATTCAGTCCAACACCACCTGGTTTTTATTTTTTACCGAGACCTTTCATATATATGAAAAAAAACTTTAATTCAAAAAGGCCAATATATATAAAGTCATATATTTTATATTTATTACATGTAAAATGACATTTAAGTCTTTTTTTGTTTTACTGTTGATCAGTTTGGCTTCATCAAACTCAGAAATCCAGACTCTCACCTTGTTTGAAAATCTCATTTTGAGTTGCTTGTCTACTCTGAAAGTATTTATTTGCATTTATTTAAACACAAAAGTAACACAGTTTGATTTGATGACTGCTAGTGTGCTTAGCTTATCCAGTTCCTGTGCTGTCCTGAAGGAAGTCCTTTATTTACAGTAACGTTCCAGCATGCGCTTCAGCTAATCAAGACTTAATTAAATTAAATCAGGTGCTGCTGGTGGAATTAATCACTTGTTCTCCCAATTCTTAAATACCATGCACTTTTAAACATGGGGGTTCTTCAGGGATTATTTGGTAAAGGCACCAGTTATAGAATACATATAACCACAAACACTCAAAGAACCTTTTGAATGCGTAAAGAGTTCTTTGTATGTGCGTTATTAAAATGATGCCACCATCTGCTGTCTTTGGTGGTTTATGATTTGCTTAGTTTTATGTTATATGTTGTCCAGTGTGTACTGGTTTATTGTGCTATGGACTCAATACAACTGCATCCATAATAATAATAATAATAATAATAATAATAATAATAATAATAATAATAATAATAATAATAATAATAATAATAATTTTTTTACAAGCCTCATCATTACTGCATGGACAAATACCATTTTGAATAAATCCAGTTATTTGCTAGTATAATATGGTCAACAGTCAATTTGTGAAGTGAGCAAGTGAGCTGTGCATTAATTTAAATTGTTTACATAAAATTCTATTAAATCTATCTATTAAAAGGTCAAAATATATTTGAAGAAAACAAAACATTATTCTTTATAGCAGCATAAAAGTTATATATAGAACTGTTTTATGTACCAAAGTTTCTTCTAAGCAACATTAATTTGACTGAAAACAGTAAAGTCTTGTGACATTTTACTGTATATTTATTAGTATATTTTAATGTTATATAGTGTTTATACAGGCAAAAACACATTTACTGCTAAGATAAACAGTTTAAAGTATTTTTATAGCTGCCTACAGGCCAGAACACATTAACCAAACATTGCATAACTCTCAACATTCTAAGGCCGCTGTCTTCAAGATATGCAGAAAAAAGAATAAATGAGACACTCAATCACAATTATGCTACACAAAACAAATAGTTGTTTGCTTGGGTTTCTCTGGTCTTTACTCAAATCAGTAATTTTTTTTCTGATTTGAAGTTTAATACAAGTTTAGTCATATTGTGTGTGTATTTACATGTGTGTATACATATGTGTATGTGTGTCTGTTCTGGTATCGACTTGTCAGTGCGTCACCACATTGGTGTGTATTTGCTTATGTTCACAGGGGCGCGGCTAGATGCACTTGACAGCTGTGTGTTTCTATGACAGCCGTGTGTGTGTGTGTGTGTGTGTGTGTGTGTGTGTGTGTGTGTGTGTGTGTGTGTGTGTGTGTGTGTGCACATGCCCTGGCTGAGGGGCCTCAGTGAAGGTGTGTGTTTTACTGCTGCTTTGCTGAGAGGCTGACTCTCAGCTGTTGTGCAGCTGCTGTTTGCATTAACTGCCCTCCAGCCCTTGCACATTTACCCGCTCCTCTATATGACACATCGCACTTCTGTTTCCAAAAGCCCCCCTGCCTAATCAAAGACATCCACACACAGTGTGGGATGAGTCAGGCCTGAGAACACTGAACACAACTGCAGGTTTCATATTCCTCTAATGAGTAACCAGAGACTGGGGGAAATCTGCTGCTCTGGCTGCCCTCTTTGTTACCTGAGCACCACCCACCACCACCACCACCCCCACCCCCAAATTATTAACATAGGGGCCTGGGAATTCAGACCATAATGCTGCTGCTGCTCCTACAGTCCTCCCCACTGCAGCACATGCAGGAACAGAGCCCATGTTGTGTGCTTTTAGAATCGCGCCGTTATATATGGCCTCACCAGAATCACTGAATTAGTAACACATAAACTCTTAGCAAAGAGGTTTACATGCAGTAGCAAATATACTTCTTTGGCTTGTAACAATAGTGGAACCCTTTTTGTTATAACCCCTTTTAATGGGAGCCTACCCAGAATCTATGTGAACAAGACAGGATCACATCCTGGATATGGCACCAATCTATCTCAGGGCAAATGTTCACATTATGGTGTGAAAATGTATATGTTATCAGGTTTTAATATAAGAGTAAGACCATAATCACAATATGCTGTGATCAGATATGTTGAAGATGCCCCCCAATATACACTGATATAAAATCCAATATATATAGTATCCAACAAAAGAGCACACCCCTCACATTTCAGCACATATGTGATTATATCTTTTCATTGGACAACACTATAGAAAGTAAACTTGGACATAACTCAGAGTAGTCAGTGCACAGCTTGTATAACAGTACAGATTTACTGTCTTTGAGTAGAACTCAACACACAGCCATTAATGTCCAAAACGCTGCAACACAAGTGAGTACACCTCACAGTGAACATGTACAAATTGTCCAACTGTGTCATTGTCCCTCCCTGGTGTCATGTGACTCATTAGAGTTACTAGGTTCCAGGTGAGAATGAGAAGCAGGGCTGATAAATGTGGTGTTTTGAGTACAGTTCTCTCATACTTGTCACTGGATACTCAACATG
Organism: Crenuchus spilurus; assembly: GCA_036984385.1. Classification (NCBI taxonomy): domain Eukaryota; kingdom Metazoa; phylum Chordata; class Actinopteri; order Characiformes; family Crenuchidae; genus Crenuchus; species Crenuchus spilurus. The sequence goes on from BRDA01010621.1 coordinate 25,397, forward strand.
GCTCCTCATGGCAAAGAACTCTCTGAGGATGTGAGAATTCTTACTCTCCACAAGTATGGCCTATAAGACCTAAGACCCTGAAACTGAGCTACGGTGGTCAAGGTCATACAGCAGTTTTCCAGGACAGGTTCCACTTGGAACAGGCCTCACCAGGGTTGACCAAAGAAGTTGGGTCCATGTGTTAAGCGTCATATACAGAGATTGCCTTTAAAATAAAGACACATGAGTGCTGCCAGCATTGCTGCAGAGGTTCAGGAAGTGGGAGGTCAGCCTGTCAGTGCTCAAACCATACACCACAAACTGCATCAATTCGGTCTGTATGGTCGTCCCCCCAGAAGGAAGCTTCTTCTGAACCTGATGCACAAGAAAGCCCACAGTTTGCTAAAGACAACCAGTCTAAGAGCATGAATTACTGGAACTATTTCTGTGGTCTGGCAAGACCAATGTAAACTGGTTTGCCTCTGATGGTGTCCAGTATGTGTGGTGGCACCGTGGTGAGCAGTGCCAAGATAACTGTCTTGTCTACAGTCAAGTATGGTGGTGGTAGCATCATGGTCTGGAGCTGCATGAGTGCTGCAGACACAGGGGAGGTGCGGTTCATTGAGGGAAACATGAATTCCATCATGTACTGTGACATTCTGAAGCAGAGCGTGTACCTCTCCTTTCAGAAACTGTGCAGTTTTTCAACATGATAATAACCTCAAACACACCTTCAAGATAACAAGATGCCTTGCTGCGAGAGCTGTTGGTAATGGTGTGATGGTGACCCAAACCCAATTGAGCACATGTGGGGCATCCTCAAACGGAGGAAGAGGAGCGCAAGGTGTCTAACATCCAACTCTGCAATGTCATCATGGAAAAGTGGATTCCAGTAACAACCTGTGCAGCTCTGGTGAATTCCATGCCCAAGAGAGTTAAGACAATGATAAATAATAATCACACAAAATATTGACACTACAGGCACAATTTGTACATGTTCACTGTGAGGTGTACTCACTTGTGTTGCAGCTGTTTGTACATTAATGGCTGTGTGTTGAGTTGTGTTCAGAAGACAGTAAATCTATACTGTTACACAAGCTGTACACTGACTACTCTAAGTTATGTCCAAGTTTACTTTCTGTAGTGTTGTCCAATGAAAAGATATTATCAAGAAATCAAGCTTAAATTAGGATATTTTTCTGAATGTGCGCTGGTTAAAAGGCTCATACAGCTGGACCACTCCTCTGGACACCCTAACCCCATTTTGAGAAAATAATTATTCTTTATCAGTCCATTTTGAGCTAAACTGATTTGCAGAACATCAGGAAAATGCTTCAACTACAATTCAAGCACATATTTTCATTCTGCAGCAAGGGCCTCTAGAAAATAATACACATTAAATGACATTTACTATCAGGCCTAGACTAAATGTGTACATCATTTATGTCTGTCTGAGTGAGCTCTAATTTAACTTTATTACTGCTTCACTTTCTTAGATCTCATGATAGCCCCCACAGGTCCACAAAAATTACCCACATGCCCTTGCAGCTCCCCTGGTTGTGTGTCTCTGGGCACTAAGAGGGATTTTGGATTATCCTGCCTGGCTTTAGGGATTGGAGTCACAATGTGCTGGATGGGAGAAATCTTAATTCTGCATGGTAAATAGATTATTGGGCATGTGAGCGGATGACAACACATTGGAGTTAGGATGGGTGGGTGTGTTCTTTTTTTGTTCTTTGCTTCTACTACTACCTCATTCCTCTTTTTTTATTTCCTTTCCTCTTTTTACCCTGTAAGACAGTGGAGCAGCGAGGCTGAGGGGAGTAAGAGGAGAAGAAAGAAAGTCATTAGCCAGTGTTCTGGCACTGAATTGCTGTAAAGTTTGGCTGCAGTGTGAGAGGCCAGCGGCTTTGGCCTCTTCTGCTTCAGTCTGATCCCTGCTGAGGTTTTCTGGGGATTCACATTTGCTCTCACTCTCCTCATCTCTCAGCACAAACACCCTGCACACACTGCAATTTCCTTGGATCTTCAGGCGCAAAGGAAAAAGTAAAAAAAAATGTGTGTGGAATATGAACAACAGACCTTTTTCTAAGCAAAAGATTTTTTCTGCAGCATGCATTCGAGGTCTGGTAGGGGCTCTGTTGCACTAATCAGCAAAAATGTTCCTAAACAACGGTCTCTGAGGTGTGACTAATAAGGATGTGTTGAGGCGGGCATAAGACAGCTGTGGTGGAATGCATATAAATAATGTCAGCCTTTCTAGAACAGTGAGCTACGTGACGACTGCAAGATCACCTAAGCAGTCACTCATCCATCAGTACAAAGATAATTAACCCAAGAACCCTACAGGCTTAATGTTAAGTTCATAATCTACAGGATTTATGGTCCTATATTATTCACTGTTATGAGAATGATGCAGTGTGGCCTTCAAAATGAAAGTTCCTAAATGATTCTTGGCTTGCGTGTATAATTATTGGGAAAGAACATGAATTTGTTTACTACAATCTTTAATTATATATAGTTGTGTTTGAAGTTTGTGAAGCCTCAGAAATCTCCTTAGTCTGTGTGTATACTTTTACAAATGTGTTGTAAAGATTAGACTGTGCTAGGTCTCTGTACTGTAAATAAAACAGGGCACGCACTCACACCTGATGCCATTGACTGACAACACCTGACTCAAATTTTACCTTCAAATGATCTGCTAATCATAAAGGTTCACATACTTTTGCCACTTTCACATTTGACATTCTAATATTTTTTTCTGTTTTGTTCGATTTGTTTCTCTTTATCCATTTTACTTGTGTGACAATCTGATGACATTCTCAGTACAATTTTTGCAGGAATATAGAACATTTTAGAGTTTGCAAACTTTCAAGTACCGCTGCAATGCTCTTTAACTTAAAAACTTGTCATTTACAAAAATGGTTCCATAAGAATTATTACTATAAAATACAGGCTACTGTAAACTGTAAACCACGGGTGTCAAACTCCAGTCCTGGAGGGCCGGATTCCTGCAGTTTTGTGATCTTCCTGATCAAACACACCTGATTCAGCTCAGCAGGTAATGAACAGGTCTAATTGTAGGGTCAGACCAGAGAAATCACCAAAGTCTGCAGGAATCTGGCCCTCCAGGACCGGAGTTTGACACCCCTGCTGTAAACCATCTCTAAGTTTATTTTGAGAAGGGTTCTTTAGGGAATCAACAGTGGTTCTTCTGTAACATCACATCAAAGAACTGTCAGTAGATTTCACAATGAAAAAATATCAAACCATGACAGAATAAGACTTTAAACTTGTTAATGGTTCAATACTATTTCTGTTACAATGAAATACTGTAAATACATACACTACTCACAAAAAGTTTGGGATATTTGGCTTTTGGGTGAAATTTCAGGATGAACCTAAAATGTGGTGTAACCTTTACAGGTGAACTTAATGTGACCATCTCTAAACTTTTGACTGCACACATATGTACAGACAGTAAATATAAATACTGTATCTAAAATGTTCCATAAAGTATTTTTTTTTGTATGCAGGAGTGAATGTTTCATAAAAATGTACCAATATAAGGTTACTCAGTTTAGCAAGGTAAATTAAACTTACAGACAGACCTGTCCAATGGGAAAAGAGCAGTAAGACATTCTTAATAAACAGTCCTCAATATTGGGCTTAAGCTATTTGGCTAACTTAGAAATCCTGCTTTCTGAAATATCCCCCAGGATTGGCCATTCTATGAATTAGTTTTTTTTTTTGTTATTTGGTAGAGTCATATTGTAGGTGTGGAACTTAACACAATGTGATTGTGCTATCTCTACCAATCGGTAGAGGTATATTAGGCTAAAACACATCAACTAGAGATCTCTATAAATGCAACATTTTCTTTCCTGAATAAACCAGCAGCTTCATAGCCACAAGAAATAAACTGAATCAAATTCTGAAAAGCCATTAGTGCTGTTGCTCCACCAAACAGATGAGTGTGGTGCTTAAAAAGTGAAAAAAATTGGCACTTTTTGTCGTTTATGTTCTGATTTTACCATAAAGTGTCATCTCATTGTATGTTTAAAGTGTACATTAAAAATGGGCTTTTTTTGTTTGTTTTTTAAAGTAAACATGACCATTTTTATTACTGCCCCCCCATCCCACCCAAAAAAATAACAATCATTCTATTTTTTCCATTCTTGGTGAGGATGTAAAATGGTTAAAGGGGCACTAGTCAGGATAAAAAATAGTAGTTAAATAGAGTACTATATGAACACTGAAATGATTTGTTTATTATTTGGATCGACTGCCCTTTCCTGTCCATGAAGAAGAAAACCTTTAGAATCTTCAGAATATTTTAGATCTCTCTAGAACCTGAGTTCAGTTTAGAGTCTCCCTCTCTACCTCCCTGTCTTCTTGTCCATCCATCCATGCATATGTCTGGCTTCCACATTGAGTTCTTAGCCAAGCAGATGATGGTGGAGCAATCTTTTAAAAAGTATGTTCTACATGATTTGCAGTTCATTTGTATTAATAAGAAAAGAAGAAAAATCGCTTCAAGCACATTTAATGAACCATCCTTTGAAATGCTTTTTATAGGACCAAAAGTTGTTCTGTGGCAGTGCACCAAGAAATCCTTGTCTATCAGGTCTATCAACACACCAAAAATGGTCAAAAATGTAGATGCTTAATAAGGCCCAGTTTCTCACTGACAAAGACAGAAAGTAACACTACACATGGTGACGGCCACGCTATGCTATTGTCTTCCAATCACACGCACATGATTGATGGTCAGGTAACCAGAAGATCTCAAGCTACCATTAAGCATGCAACAATACATCTTAGTGCACCATAATCAAAACCAGCAGCCTGCCCCCATCCAAACGAATATGTGAGTCACTGTGCAACCTTCTTCTCAGGGACGCCCAGACATGGTTTAATAATGCATGTTAAAAGAGGGGAGAGCTCATAGCGAATTCTCTTTAATCTGATCAGCTGTCACATGTGACGCCCCATAGCAGGACTGGGACAGCTAAGCGGGACTGGCTTATTGTGTGAATGCAAACCAAAGAACTAGCCTCAGCCTGTGATGGCCTCAAAGGAAGAAGCAGTGTGAGGGGCCCTGCGGCCTTTATCCAAATATGTCTACATCCTTATCTTCCTCCCTCTCTCACACTCCTACACATACACCCTGACTTAAGAAAGGAACAATTCACATTGTCTGAGGTGAACTGGGTCCAGAAGAGATCCTCAGTCTAACGGGTGTTATCTTATCTCTTTAGGCCAGGGATAGGTAGTGATACTGAAATCGATACTTCCGATCCTGATGTTTCTTTTTTAAAAATCGTTTCTCACCTGAAAATATTGATTTTCTAACCCTTCAGACTCAACACCAGCCTCTGTTAGCTGCTCTGTTTCTTTCTGATGAATTCTGACATAAAACAGAACTACAGCAACACTGAATATTTTATTTTTAAATAACATTTATTTTGTTATTTGAAATTTGAAACACAGAGATGCTGTTAATTTTTTCTGTAATATTATGTGACATAGACTGGGACCCTTTTTCGAAGTAAAAAATCTGAATATTAGGCTGTGTTCAGACTGCAGGCAAATTGGATTTGTTTCTTAAATCAGATCTGCTGAGATGACTGTTCACACTGTTATTAGTAAGAGATCAGATCACAAGTCTGTCTGTTTGGGTTACTGTGGTAACAGTGCAGGCATCAGTAATTACAGCCACGCTGGTCACATGGCTTCAGAGTTGCCAGGTTTGTTGTTTTTTTGTTTGTTTGTTTTTTTGTTTTAAAGCACTCACGGGTAAAACTTCAGAGCTGGTAGAATGGTGGCTTTTAAAAAACTTTAAAATGTACCATGATCACCTATAGTCACACAGTAGAAAAAAAAATTGTGTTGAAGATGCCTTAGGTACACTTTCTAATATTAGAAGACCCCAGTGGAGGGATGTGAAAATATAGAGTAAGACTAAAATAATATTTAAGAGTAATAAAAAGCAATTATAACTTCATGAAACATCTGTCATTAGACCCTTTAGATTTTGGGTTAGTTTTAAGTTTGTGTTGTGATTTCTTGGGACGCTTCAGTCACTCTTGATTAAAGGTGGCATTCTTTGTCGCATTGTGAGTGATGCGAAGGCACTTTGAAATCCGGAAACATTTCCATTGTGAACAGTTTTGCAGCACGTTTGTGAACATGCATTTGTTTTGTGAATCTGCAGCGTGTTTCTTAAATGTCGTGCACATGTTGTTGTTTTGATTAAAGTGTTTTCTGTATTTGCAGCGTGTTGGGTCTTTTTGGTCCCTGTATTTTTGACTGTCCGGACTACCAAAAATAAATCTGGATACAATCTAGATGGGCTGAAAATCAAATTTGGGCAATCTGAACGTAGCCTTAGACTCTGAGTGACTTGGTATCTTGTTGAATGAGTCAGGTCACGTGTGAAGAGGAGCTGGAGCTGAGTGGCTGCCTCTGCGCTTCTGCAATCGATCCTTCCGGCAGGCCAGGAGTCCTCCCACGGGCTGCAGTCAGTCCGCATGAGCAGCTCCAGCCTGATTAGCATCATGGGACGGTGTGGAGCTCTGAAAAACAAACCCTTTGTGGAGCGCTCTGAGCATATGGCGTGTCCACCCACAGCGAGCCGACAGGGAGAGAAAAAAAGAAGGAGAAGAAGAAGATGGATTGTATTCAGATCTCTAATTGGTCACAAAGTGTCGACGGCACTGTGTGTGTAATGAGTGTGGATACGAGGGTCCGTGGGAGGAGAAGGACAGGAACGTTACACTCCATAAATAAATGATGAGCTGCTCTTGGAGACTGATGACTTTCCCCTGCTTCTTCTCCCTTTCTTATCATCCCCCCCAATCTGCCCCAGGGTTGCCAGATTGCTACAGTGGTTTCCAACCAAACGTGCTTCAAAAGCCACAAAATTATTATTATTATTATGTTGTTGTTTTGTTGTTATCATCATCATCACTACTACTACTGTTAAATATATGAAAACACACATACACTTTTAGAAAGCGAATGTTTAGTATTTCAACAATATTAAACCAGTTAAACCAACACATCCTAATAATGATATCCTAAAACAGCAATACTTATACATTATGGAGTATAACGGATTTGTTTTCAAGGTGTTAATATTAGGTTTTAATGCATGTCTTTATGATGTGAAACTCGACCTCTGTGCAAAATAAATGAGAACTTTCTAGCACTCATACAATAAATAAAACTTTCTTACTTTTATAAGCAATTGCGAACAAAAATCCGCCTCATTTGGCGGAAACGCTGCCAATCTGGCAACACTGCCTGAAGCGGCCTCTCCCCCACCCCCAAAATTCCAGCCCGCTTTAATGGGATCTCTGAGCATCTGACGCATCACAGGGCAACCCGTAAGAGTCGTCACCACCGCTGTCATCTGCTGGTTCCTCAGAGTCTGCTGGGCTGTAGCAGATGTGGGGGAATTGCCATGACTCGCTGATGGTATTCTGGTGGATGTGTTGGCACAGGGTTGTGTATTTCATTACCTTCCACCGAGCCTGCTGTAGGTCCAGTGAGTCAAGCTAAGACTGGGGAGCTTTTACGGGAAGGCAACCAATATTTTTTGTCACGCATCGTAAATCTCTGCAAACAGTAACTACATATTTCCAAATTCATAAGTGATTAAACTGCCTGACAAACTATTAACTACCTCTCAAACATGGCCCACAGATAGATTAGAGACTAGTCAAAAGAAGAAATTCAGGCTTCATCCACTGACTGAGCTCCTCATTCATAAGACACTTTAACGTTTTTGTAAAACTGCATGTACTTTTGTTTAAGTATTTTTAAAAAATAAACTAAAACCCCTCAAGGTCTTTGACCAACCAACAGAAAGCCAGAGTTGTGAAGGAATGCATAAAAATGGGTGTGATAATGGAAAAAAACTTGCTGTCAAGTTATAAAACCCATTTTAAAAACGTCCAGAATACTGGAACGAGGAGGTTATACCCTTTAGTACCCAAGATTACATTACATTACATTACATTGCATTTAGCGGACGCTTTTATCCAAAGCGACTTACAATAGTGGGAAAGTACAGATGTGAAAAAATACTAGTTTTACTAGTATTTACTAGTACTAGTATACTAGAATTAACATTTGGATATCGAATGCTGAGTGCATATCAGTACTCATGGGGAGTATTTGGGATCACTAGAGCAGGTGCTCTTTGAAGAGCTCGGATTTTAGGAGTTTCTTGAACCCAGTGAGGGACACCTCTGCTCTAGTGGTGGTAGTCAGCTTGTTCCACCATCTGGGAACTACTGAGAACAGTCTGGATTGCTTTGTGTGAATTTTAGGCAAAGCAAGGCGACGTTCAGTGGAGGAGCGCAGCGACCGGACAGGGACATAAGCTTTTAAGAGCGAGTGTAGATAAGAGGGAGCCTGCTCTGTCATCACCTTATAGGCGATCGTGCAGGCTTTGTGTTTGATCCGGGCAGCAATCGGAAGCCAGTGTAGCTCAATGAGTAGTGGGGTGACGTGCCCGTTTTGGATGGTTAAAAACCAGACGTGCTGCTGCATTCTGGACCATCTGTAGTGGTTTAGTAGTGCAGGCTGGGAGGCCTGTTAGCACAGCGTTGCAGTAATCGAGGCGTGAGATAATCACAGACTACCAAGACTTCCAGACTACCAAACTGATATACTGCAGGAAATATAGTGGCATCTTTTAGCCAATCCATGGTACAGAGATTTATATGAGTAGATATATGAATGTTCCTGAACACAGAAAACTAATATTCATTATGGATTCTGATGATGTTCTTTGCTAAGACAAGAAGCTATCATTCAATGACAAGTTGTCAAGGAGGCACCTCAGTACTGCAGGAAATGTAAAGTGGAGCTAAACACGTAAACATTGTAGTGGCACAAAGCCATTATTATGACAAAGGCCTCTCTGAATGAGATCAGTCGTCTGCAGGATGCTGCTGTTTGATCCAAACAATGTTGATATGAAGAGTTGTGTTCCAGAGCACATTAAATACTTGTTGTTTCTTCCCAAATCAAGAGTATAAAAAACTGCCTTTCTTGGCAGTTCAGGGAAGGCTTTCTACTAGATTTTGGAGCTTTACTGTGAAGATTTGTTTGCATTCGGTAATATAAGCATTAGCGAGGTCAGTATGTTGAATGATAATCACCCCAACTGATCCTAAAAGTATTGCATGGAGCATCATTTCAGAAAACAGTTCCACTGCTCCAGAGCTCAACGCAGGGGTTTTTATACCCCTCTAGCCCAGCCACACATTAGTTATGGTGCCAATAGGTTCATGTTTATCTGCTCCAAAGAATCCTATTGGCAGTAATTCTCTACAAGGACTGGACAAGCTGTGTTCACTTGTACATCTGTGTCAGCAATGGGTGTACCTTAAATTTGGATATAGTGTACCTAACAATGTTTAAACGCTCAGAGTAAAAAATGAGGTCAATAATTATACCTCTGTAGATCATTTAACAGAGAACAAGTCATACCCATGAAATCCACGCAGATATGGCTCCTGTAATTGTTATTTATTTTTTTATTTTATTTTATTATTTTTTAAAGATCCGAGCTGTAATTTTTGTGTTGCACAAAATATGTACAAAAAAGATTGTACTGTATACATTTCTCAACCAATATTTAATACTCTTTCGAAGCACAATGCGTTGAATTTTTGAAGTCCAGCAGTCCATGCTGTTCTCTCGTATAAAATACATGGAAAAAAATGTCAACAGCCATTTTCTATCCACACGCAGGTTAGCCTCTTGGAGTTCTGGGTGCAGGGAAAAGGCTTCTCAGACTGCTTAGAGTCACAAACAGGAAGTCGACAGATTTTAAGCATGTTCCTGATAATCAGCGCCGCAGAGAACACAGAGAGCCACCAGCGTTTTAAAGCTGAAGGAGATGTAATCACATGATCAAAAGTGAGTGCAGTCGCTGATCCCCCTGAACATGCCTTATGTGTGCTTTGATGCAGGAAGTAACCATACCCAACAGGAAGCATAATCCAGGAAAGAACATTTCAGGTGCAGTAGTTGGACAAAGAAGTCCAGAGAAGTCTATGAAAGTCCTGACAGGTCTTCAGAGAGCGACGTATGTAGAACCTTCCAGAATTCAAAACTGTGTTTTTGTTTCAAACTACATTGTAGAATTATTTCACACCATTCCTTGCTGAACAGAATTAAGACAAAACTTTCTTCACCTTCCTGTAAGATCATAAAAATATTCATATGCAATTGTAAACATGATAGAAATCAAAAACAACTCTCATGCCTTTTAGGCATTTAAGTAAGAGGTCAGTCCCAGCTCAGCGCCTCTTTGCATGGAGTTATGTTACGTGTGGTTTGGGCCTAGAGAAACCAGCACACACCAGCTTGAGCTGTAGTAGAAGAGAATTATGAAAACAATGGCATCCCTTATTTTTTAAAATATATTTACCTTCTTTTTCTTCAACAACCACCAACTTTCCACTAACCAACCATTCTTCTTAATAATAATAACGAGGAGCTTGGAAACTATGTAAACATAGTAAATGAGGCGTGTTTTCCCACAGTTACACACTGAATAACAGACCAAATTTATGACGAAGAGGCTTCCTCCTCCCTAGACACCCTGAAGGCAGGAAGAGGGGGTGGGGAGAGCGCTCCAAACTGGCCCCATTTACAGGCTAACATTATCTGCTTTGGGTCAGCAGCATCTGCAATTATCCAAGATCTGTTTGTAATTTTAAAAGTACAACCGCATAAGTTGTTCACAAATATTCCCTTTATAAAAACACTCTGCACAGGGACAGGAAGGAATTTCAGAAGCTTTTTGAGACTTTAAATGGAAGATAATGAGATGTGTGGTTGGGAAGGTGACAACAGCTTGCACTGACTACTATAAAAAAAGACAAAGTGCCAAAATTTCCCTTTGGGGGAAAAAAACACAAAGAAAGAGTGAATGAGTGAAAGAAAGATGGAAGAAAACACTACCATTCAAAATTTAGAATCACATCATATTGTGGGCTATTTATATAGTTATATAGTATATATATAGTTATTTATAATAACTTATATAATGTTGATTGAAATGTTATGTAGTTTAGATGTATTACATTTTTAAAAATTATTTTCAGAACTTTTTACATTCTGCTTTTCTGTTGGACCATCACAATTATTCTTAATGCTATACAGCGTAGAATCATTTGCAACCTGATCATTATTTTGAAAACATCTAAAATGTCTTTTGCAACAATTTCTAATGATATGAAACCTGGGAGGTTACACGGGACTAACACATCAGAATAATTTAATACATCTTTGTGCAGCCAGAGTGCTTCATTTGATTGAAAACATTGATTCAAATTTTTGAATGGTGGTGTGGGAGGAATCAGAAATGTGCTCCTGATGCTGGCGGAAGGTTAACTGGCAACATAGTGCTTGGTAGAAGACTGGCTGTACAGCCCGTAGAATTCGGCGTGCCTGTGGCTCTGTGAGGCATCAATCCAGTCGCGGAGCAGAGGCTGAGCCATGGAGGGTGCTGAGGGAAGGGGATGAGAGTATTCCTGTGTCCAGGGAAAAGAGCCCGAACGCGGGTATGGAGGATGACTACGGTGGCCAGACACTGATGGCACACTGGAGCAATAGCAGTTATCCACCGTGCACATCAGGATTTTGCGCCCGCCATACTGTGGCAGAACGGCCTGCTGTGAAGAGCCTGCATTGGGGTAGTGGGAGGGAGTGAAGACAGAGCCGGAATGGTGAGAAGGCTGAGCACTGCTACTGCTGCCACCCAGGCCAACAATGTGCTGAGCCGAGCTGCATGGGGCCATAGCGGGTGGTTGGGTAGATGGGCCATCAGCAGAGCTAGAACTGGGACCAAGGAACTGCTGCTTGGACACAGGTCCCGAAGAAGAGGATGATGAGTCCAGGAAGCTTGCACCACTCTCTGGGAATGCTGCTGAGTGCTTGCGCTTCTCAGCGCTTGCAGAGCTACTGCCAGTCACACCACAGGGGTAGACAGGAACACTCTGGAGGAAGTGCGCAGGAGCAGAAAAGGGTGCTGGACACAAGAGAACAGAAACAGAGACAAGATTCAAAAAACAAAATTAACTGATCCATCTCCACATCTGGGCTGTTTCATAGGAATTGTGAGAACAGTTGAGACAAGCTTTAGGCTTAACATAGTCTACATTACTAGAATAATAATGATGATTAAAAATGATACCGAGATGCAAATGTAGCCTAAATAATGCATCATGCAGGTTCACACATCTACAATGATACAGCACAGAAAACGTACACTATATTTGTCAGAAGTAGTGAAATAAGAGTGTTTACATGCAGTGTTAATTACTTTTAAATTGCACTGTCAAAGTTGCATATAAACAGTTCCATGCAACCCACTGCAAGTTGCAACTCATTGTGCAAATGTTTCAGCATAAGTCCATGGAATGTTGGCAACAATCCCATTCAACCTTAAGAGAAACTGCAGCTAAAATTTGTCTTTACATTGAGCAAGTTTCAAGCAATTTTGGCTGATTGAATCGTAAAGCCAGCCTTAGGGGGCATTTACATGCTGTCTTTTCAAAGTCTTTCTAGCTTGCATCTTTTCACTGTTGTCCAGGTAGTACTGAAAGGGCTCCTCTAGCCATTTGCTTTATTAAACTGTGTGGTTAAGATGAAAAGCTCTCAACTTTTGTGCCATGTCATCTACCACTCAATCAATACTGAGGTTGCTCTAAAGGGACGTTCAGTGTTCATAACAAAAAAAATTGCATTAGTTCCACTGTGTAAAGACTGCCTTAGGGTGAAATATTCACACAGCTTAATTTGCTTGAATCTACATTTGCATGGCATAATGTAAAGCCTTTAAATTTGTTGAAACTCTGCAGCAGTAGAAATTGACTCCGCTTTGCTAAATTCCAGAAAACAAGCAAACAAACAAAGGCAATAACAATCACACATGTTCACATCAAACGTTCATGATCTGATGGATTTTAATCAAGGAAATGTTGCTTGTTGGCTACTAGGCAGCTGAGAGCTATTTAAACAAATGCTTTTGTTAATCTGTTGTGTCTGATCTCCATAGCTACAATATTACTTGTTTCATTTACTGTATTTACAAATCTAAGTCAATGCCATAGCCTACACAACTAGCGACTGTACCATACTTGAAGTTATATTTCCAATTCTGCTATTGGCAGATGCTTTTATCCATATTACTTACATTTAAAATCACGTTACTTTTTGAAGTGAACGTAGCATTAGGTGTCTTGCCCAAGGTTTTTTATTGGTATAGTGTTGTGTAACTGTCCAAACTGTGGTTTAAATGAAAGTCTGCCATGTGGAGGTCAGTGATGCACTACAAAAGTTACTCCAATGGTTACTACTTGCTGTATATACCAAATTGCACAACTGTAACCTAAAGCTCAGTCAATGAAGTCAAGGTACTTGGCAGCAGTGATAGAGAGTGACAAACAGATGTGGTGACATTTAGATTTCATTGGAAAGTGTATCACAGAACCTCTATAAAGTAAATCACAAAGGCATGCTGTATGCGAAACCACACAATTTAATACTAATAGTGTGACCATGCACATGCATACAAACTACACCAATTAACTAAATTAACTTTTACATTTTGGTGTTTAAACACCTCTCTATTTTGAATTCACACTGATTCTGCTACAGTTCTGCTCACTAAGCTGAATGACATGTCTTTCTGTAAAGCCTGCATATGCTACAAAGGAATGCATTTGTGGGTGGAGCTTGGATAGTTCCATAGCAAGATCAAAGCAGTGTTTATAAAGCCGATTCCCTGGCATGATGTACCTTCCAGCATTTTCCGGAGACTCTTTTCCTTTTTAGAAATCTCAGAGAGAAAGATTTTGGAGTTAAGGTGGCCTGCTTTGTAAGGAGGTAGTGCGCTGCCTGTACATGTTTGAGATCTGTGAAGGAAGAAAAAAAAGGAAAGATCATTTAACGTTAGACAAGATCAAGTTACATTTATGTAAAATACACCTCGTGGCATTTTCTAAAATGTGATTATGTAAGAAATGACTTACCTATCCATGAGTATTTTCACAGATTTTGTGTTCTGGAAGAGAAAAGGAACAGGAAGAGGCATTAGAGAACAAGTAGTCTACAAGCTGTTGCATGACTGCTTCTTTGTCTGTGAGTATGTAAAAAAAAATCTGGAAGCTCAGATCTTGTGACAAACACACGCTGTGCTGAAGTATTTCTCACAGGTATGGCCACATTCACACTGTGCATTTATGC
>BRDA01010621.1:44587-56055 GCA_036984385.1 Crenuchus spilurus
AGACAGAGAGAGAGAGACAGACAGAGACAGAGAGAGACAGAGAGACAGAGAGAGACAGAGAGACAGAGAGAGAGAGACGGAGAGAGAGACAGACAGACAGACAGATATCTTTTAGTATTGATAACTTGTGCTTATTAAGAAATGTCAGGGTTTAAATGTTATATAAAGTACAATACAATAAAATAGCCCAGGTAACCAAACTGAACTGAGCTAACCTGAAGCTCTATTATTTTGGACACGTTATGAGACGAACCAATTCACTGGAAAAGACAGTTATGCTGAGTTAGATAAAAGAGGAAGAGAACAGTCAGCAAGATGAATCCTAAGAGGAATCATGAACAAGTCATTAAGAAGCCTTTAGACGTAAAGAGAAGACAGGATATTCTGGAGGAGCACTATCCATATGGTCACTCTGACACTAAAAATGTGTAAAATATCCCAATATAAGGCCTAAACCTGGACTACATTTTCTAGCCTCCTCATTTATTTACTTTTACCATTTTTTTCAACAGCAAATACACAAACTCCATCAAAACTGAGTATCAAACATCCTAGTTAAAGAAAACAGCTAGTCTCAATACCTCCACATAAAGATCATAGTATTGATCTGATCATCCTCACCTCTGAAAGCCTAAGCACATCTTTACAGACTTGAAAGCTGTATTAGTGTTTTATTACACTTGAATAGTGTTCATGATTTAATTCAAAAAGGTAAACTGTCATACTTCAAATGATCATTTTCAGTAACTCAATATTTTATTTCGAGTTTGAGTAAATTAGTATTCAGGCAGTGTCAACATTAAAACAAAAAGGGCTTGAAATATCTTGCTTTATGTGTAATGAATTTTATAAAATGTATGACACTATGTTTTTGAATTAAATCACAATAATCAAAATTTTTAGACAGAAGACATCAATTTGAACATAATGAAAAAGTTTATTTTTGTTCATAATTTCACCAGTTTTAATAAAACCTGTGTTATACATTTTATCAGGTTTGATATACCAATATAAATTTTTGGTATATTCTACCGATAGATATAGATATTCTATTTTTTTGTTGAAATAATCAATATATCCACATGTTGGCAGAAACATCCAGGATCTCCTAAATGTTCATGTAAATGCTCTTCTAAACGTTCTTCTAAACCAAAAGTTATCCGTGTTTTGTTTTCTTGGTTCTCAAGAGAAAAGAATGATACCTCTGTCGTATTTCCTGTCGAAAGCTGTGCCCAGTGCCAACAGTGATATCAGAATTAGTCAACACTTACTCAACAAGCATGAACTGAGCACAGGAAATTGTATATCATGACTTCAACAATAGCAGAGTCCAAGAACATGACAAATGTGCTCTGATTGTGACGGGAAGTTACAGCAAATTACGGCTCTCCTGGTACCATGCATAGCAGCAGTTAAAGGAGGTGCTCTTCTGAAAGGAGTATAAATTTCATTCTACAATTAGAATAGGCTGTGAGTGTTGGTGTTCAGATGAGTGTATCCATACACTGTATTTCCATCTGTGCCGGTTCCTCCTATTTAAAAACCTCACAGATGTGCAGACATGCTCTGTGTGTTCCTTTTGTTTGCCAAGCTGAAGGTAACATCTAAAGAGTGTTCCACACAGCCAACAGCGAATGCCTGTCTTTATGATAAATATAAGCATTTTAATTGCAGTGATGCAGATTCTAATGAAAAGCTTTTTGAAGCCATTTTGTGGGGACTTTTTTAGCTTTTAAAGCTGAAGTACATGAGAGTTCAGGCACAGACCAGAATAATCTGGTTTCCATAAGGCAGTGTGTCTGCAAATTTCACAGCTAAATGCTGGAGAGAGTTGATTTATTTCTGCAATTTGTCAGTGAGTGCTCTGTGACTAAAAACAACCCACGTAGACTCAGAGCAAAGACAAAAGGTCATGCATCATAACAATGCAATGTTCTGACAAACTGTGAATATTCTCAAGAAGTTTGATACATACAGAATGTACGAATCAATCTGTCACTTCTACAGTACATTCTATACAGTATTCATTCATAACTGGAATGAGAGTGAGGCAATAATGGACAAAAACAGTTATAATGAACTGTAACCATGACTGCCGGTTCAAAACACATGTCCAGAGCCCAGTGCAGCATTAAAGGAAAGGTCAACACATTTCAGACTCTTCCTCCTCACAACAACAGGCCTGTGGGAAGAATCCCATCGATCAGCCAGCTCAACTGACTACAGTCCCTGACATGTGTGCTGTGTATTGGTGGCTTGACAAAAGCTTTTAGAGGATATTCTAAATGGAAAGATCTACAACATCATCAAACACTAACTGTTCCTGTGCATGAGGGGACAGTGAATCACTAATGCCTAGCTCTGCATCAAGAGCACTCAATATTTTTTTTCTAATATATTATTTGATCTGTTTTTCAACTATTGACAATACAGATGACATTTTAATAGGGATGCACTGAAATGAACATTTTGACCAAAACTGAACAAAATCAAGAACACAGTTCTTCATTTATATAAATGATAATAAAATTTGTAATTAAACTAGTTTCCAAGAATATAGTTTCAAAATATATATATATATATATATATTCCCAGTCAGGAATGTCTGTATCTTAATAAGTTGGTTTGAAATCATTAGGTTTAATAATACGAGTTTATTATACTTGATTATTCTTTAATAGTTGTATATAAACATTTAGAATAAAAAACAATACAGTATATAAATATGTATGAAGATGCATGTATGTTGCATTATTACTAATTTTTTTTTTAAATAAACAAATAAAATCATGAAAATCGCTAAAATGAATGATGTAAGTCACATGGATGTTATGTTTGTATTTATTTGAGTGTCATTGGCTACAAACGCTGAAAGACTTTTTTTCCTGGTAATTGTGAGATGGTCCCAAACACTGCAACCACCAGAGTAAGCTAGCACACACACAAACAACACAAGCTAACACACACACACGCACAAGCTAACACACACGCACGCACAAGCTAACACACACGCACGCACAAGCTAACACACATGCACAAGCTAACACACGCGCACAAGCTAACACACGCGCACAAGCTAACACACACAAACACACACAAGCTAACACACACAAACACACACAAGCTAACACACACAAACACACACAAGCTAACACACACAAACACACACAAGCTAACACAAACCCACCACAAGCCAACACAACTAACTCAGACACAACACAAACTAACAAACACAAAGCTAAGCGGCTGTATTCTGGCTTAATCATAAAAAGTGCAGGAAATGTTGTGGTTGTCATTTGTTGTCTTCTTCCATTTCACCACTAAACTGTAACTGCTGGTGAATCTGTGTTTTGGTAACTGATAAAGAAAAGCACAATTCTGAATATCCAAAAAGGTGACATTGTCATTAATAATCTAAAAAATTGTTCAATACAAATTCTTCTGTCTTTTCACTTATTCCAAAAGTGTGATTTTTTTGTGCCATTTTCATGCAAATTATTTTGGATACCGACTATTTGGTTCATGCCTACCTTTGACTGCAAGTGAATATGAATGTTTATAACACAGTTGTTAGTAGCTTGCTTAACAGCCAATCACCAGTCTAAATTATGGAACAATCTTGCTTATCGGCACTGTTATGGCGTGGTATTGAAGAACACAGTAAGCTCTGTGGGTTTCAGAATCCAAGGCTTTTATGTTTCTAAATACTAAATAGGGTCAATGTAATTTAATACAATGATTTCATACTTATGAAGCCAGTCTTTTTAGAATTGTGAACAAAAAAAACGTCATCCCAAAATCTAGGCTGAATGGCTGTCGAAATGATATTTGGTACATTCCTTTGACTGTAGGACAGACAATTTCTTGAGAAACTTGATTACAAAAATAATGTAATCCATACGACTATTTACAGCTCACTGTGGTTCTGCACAGGTGGTTAGTAGAGAGAAAATAGTGAGGGATGAATAGAAGAGACAGGCCAAAGTCAATGACACAAACTGTCCAAAATGTGAGATAATTTCAAGCTGAAAAAAAAAACACTCCATACAGTACAGTACAGTTGCTGATTAGCTTAGCACAACGTCATGTAAGGAGAGGGCATTCAGTCCACACAAGGTATCAAACATTAACATTTAACATGAATCAACATTATTGCTAGTTCAGATGAAGGCTAGTAAAGAATGCACATTAAATATGTACTCTCAAGTTAAGAAGATAAACCAGAATGGTGGCTTTGGTATGTCCCAAATTTGGTTAGGCTTTGCTAAATAACATGACTTCTGAAGTCTGAGCTTCATTTATGTTATGATGATGATGACAACAGACACACACACACCTACCTACCTAAATTACAGCAGCATAAACACAGCCTAATATGCATGAATTCAATCCAGCAGGTATGTTTTGTTTCATTTGATTTGCGTCAGCAAGTGTTTTATGAACTTACAGTATATTTAGGTTTAGTAATAAAAAGCAAAAACAATTATTTCACCTTTTTCAGTAAATCATGTTATTTGTTTTAGAATTTAATGTAAAATGACACATAACGGCACTAAATGGGTTTGGACAAATAGTATTATTATATGCAATTTAAACAATAAAAATGTTGATATTTCTGAAAATTATGCCAAATATTTATTCATTTTAAATGATCTGTCTTATATTCTTTTTATATATTTATATTGCTCTTTAATAAAGCATAGTTATTTATCTATTATTTATCTTATGTATTACATGATTAACTCATGGAATAATGTGTACAATACTCAAATAATCGATAGCTGCAGCCTTTTTTAATTACACTACTCTGCAGTATTTGACATTCATTTCTCAGATAAGTAACATTCATGTTTATTTTGTACTTCACAAGAAGATATTGAATAGGCACTGACACTATGATCAGAGTATCGCAAGTTTGAATCTCGGTCATGCTGGTTGCCCTCGGCATCCGGGGCCCGGGAGAGCAAAATGCTCTTTCTGTGTAGGTAGATGGCACTCTCTCCCCATCACTACAAAGTAATGTCCACTGGCTCAGATGTCTGCCAGCTGATCCATCAAAGCTGGGGATCCTGTGCTTTCCTCTGAGCAATGATTTTGACAGTAATACTGACAGCAGATGGAAAAAAGATGGTGGCTGACCTCACATGCATCGGAGGAGGACTGTCTCCTAGAGCCATGGACATTACAAGTAATTGAGAGAATCCTAGTAAATAAATGGGTTGAATGGCTAAAACTAAATTAGGTGGTTATAAAAAAGAAGACACTGGAAATGAATGTTCAGGAACCAGCAAATTCAAAATGATATGCAGACCTTAACTCCACTGAAGTAATCATAAACATGTGTACCAAAACAATGTCTTCTATACATGCCGTTTTGTTCTCTGCTGTGTTGTTTTCTTCATTGAAGATAACATCAAAAGCAACAGCGTAGCCACAGGGACAGCACTATTTTATGGAATAGTATGTAGTTATGTGTACAGTATAAGGCTTGTTATCTACCAATAGTGTGCTAAAGTAAAAATCAATGTTCTATTAATATCTACAGCAGTATAGATATTAACCCAGAAATACTGACTAAACCAATGCTGTGAGTAGGGATGCAGTAGGGACATGGGAATTAAAAGCCAATACCCTATATATTCATGTATATATCTGCTAACACATACACATTTATATAATTTAGAGAATTGTCCTCTGTCTACCTGGTTAGGAATAATGGTATTACAGTAATTTATTCCTGTTTCTGGGCAAATATCTGCTTAGTATCCTAATCATTATCATAACAACAACATTATGCATGCCCAGTTGTTATAGAGATGAAGGTGAGGTTTACCACCAGAATCTGAGCATATAGGACGTGTTAAAAATATCCCTTAGCATATAAAAAACATATATTTATTCCTATACCACTTGTGATAAAGTGAAACAATAAATGTGATGAAGAACAGCCAATTAATCTTCACTGTTCCATTCTCACACACATGAGAAACGTGCAGGGGAACCAGAGGTGGTATGATATGTATGTATGATATGTGAGCCATCCAAGCAGGAATAAAGCCAGGCCAGTGTCTGTATGAAACAGCCCAAACTGCTCCCACACATTTGTGTCCACTGCAGCAGCAGCTTTGTCTACTTTAATCCCTGTCACACAGGCCACGGTTTGCATGGCTGATGAGCTTACACGCTCAGACTTCCTGTGTCTGTGTGTGTGTGTGTGCCTGCTGATTTCTCCTTTGCATCTTCCTTATTTTCTTACCTGAGCTGCCTTTTGATTCTATGTCAAGTACAGAGTTTGCTCAAGCTTTAAGCTTCAAGCTCGATGGAAAGAAAAGAATGAGAAACTAGGCTCTTTAGTTCACTTTCAAATTCCTGCATGTTCTTAGGAGGCAGAAAATAATATCACTTCCATAGTCTCCATTCCAAACATCATTAATTCTGCAATAACATTTTGTGAAATTTTGTACAACAGCTGCATAGACTGAATCTGACTGATGGCACACATCAACTATGAAAGAGAGCTCAAATCACAGCAGCAAACACATCATCATCGCACCTCTGGGGTTATTTGATTTGTTGATTTGTTTGAAGAAAGTCAAATGTGAAATATGCTCCACCTTCCCTGCTGATGTGCTGATGTGTACAGGCAAAACTGTCTGCTTGATATCAAGGCCATCCCTTTCATAAATACCAGTGATTCTTAAGCTCCAAGCTCACCAAACTATATTCAGCACTGCCTTACTATTACAAGCACAGCACTGTCTGGACTTGTCTTGTTTGCAGATTTGATATGGATTCCCCCTGGAAACAATTCTGTGAACGGAAATCAATTTCCATAACTTTCCACAATGTGGGAAGAAAACTGAATGATGTGCTTTGATAAATCCTATCAAAAGTACCCTAAAGAAATCATAGCGGGTTGGATTATAACACTGTCCTAACTGCAAATAGGACTTTGTCTTCAAAGTGTTAAGTGTAAAGTTTCAGCATCGTTTACAAGCATACCAGACAACCACAGATTTTAAATGATCCGTCCTGACTTTCATCCTGGCCCTCTTCCTACAACAGGCAGCACAAAACACAGGAACAGGGAGATGGAGCAGGAGTAGATAGGATAAGGCAATGGTTCATAAACACAAACCCTACTTCCTCCAGAGGCCATATGATGTCATCTCTACCAAGAAGAGAGAAGGCACTTGTGTTTGGGGGTAGAGGAGTAGGAGGAGGAGAGTGGGGCCTAGGGTCACACCCTTCCTGCCTCTGCCAAGAACTCACATCCTATCCCCCACATGAGGGCCAAAGACTACTGTGGGACTGCTTGAGTCACTCTCTCTATATATACGTACTTGTGAAAGAAAGAACAGAGGGATGTGTGTGTCTTTCAACAGCAGCTGTGGGTAAAGCAAGCTCGCCCCCCCCAGCCCTACCCCACCCCTATTTGCGGAGTGTTGGCTGCCTTAGGAGCCATGACACATTGGCCATCTGAAAAGCATTCCTCCACGCATCCAGGAGTTGGCTCTGCCAAGTCCGGCAGCAGCTCACCTCACAACAGCTCATTATTCTTTGGGAGGCAGCTGCAGAAACACCATGCAGTCTTCCTCATACACTCCAGAATGTCTTAGCTACTTTTTATTGTCTGTGTATGTCATCGTCACGTGGGTGAATAACAACAAGCAGATCTACGGTTATCAGTAACTGTCAAATGTAAGTAAAAATAAAGACTATTAATCATCATGATAGTGCTCCATATTTTAGAACTGAGCTATGATCTATGTTCTAGTAAGAAACTTTTTAAATGGATGTGCATTCATGTTCTATTCAAGAAAACAATTGTGGGCGGAGTTTCCAGTCATAACCCGCTTTTGGCCAATCAAACGTCTCCAATTAAAGGCGCGACTAAACATGGGTTCAAACTCCATCTTAAAAATAAAGAGGTTACCAGATACTTCAGAGTGGTAGGTTTTTGTATGTAAAATGTTACTGAAGAAGTTGTCCAAATAGCATTTGCTGCCATGTATATGTATTTTTGTTACATTTATAGTTTATTTTGAGAGAAAACCTAGCTAGCCGTCTTGGCTAATTAGCACGCACGACTGAAATTGCTAGCTAATAGCTACGCTAAATGATTAACTTAGCCTAACATGTAAACTAATATATTGATGTGCACTAAAATATAACAATCTGGCATTAAATGTACATGACATTTGTGAAGTTTGTTGATGTTTTAACTACCTTTCTAAAGTCCCATGATGGCTAGTGTTCAGTTTTGGGTAAAGAAGCTAATTTCTGCTATCAGTAAGCAGAAAAAGCTCCAGTTTAAGTCCAGGACTTGTTTAATAAATAACTCTTCAGGTGTGAGGGTACAGTGAGAGTAGTGACCACTCTGGTGCTGGTGTTCAAAAATCAGTCAAGTTGTTTCAAACTGCTGACTTTCAAGGTCACAGAAACTGGCGCTGTATAATCACTCCCACTCCTCAGGTGGTTTGACCTTTTGCAGTGGCATTGCTTAATGTAAGCTAAAATAAACTTCAGCCAAGGCTCTCCTACTCACCCTTATGTCATTGCGTCGTACTTCCACGTCGCAGAATGCATGGCCGTGGCTCGCCGCACATCTGGAGAAGCAGCAGTACTGGCACACGGCCACCTGTTCAGCCTCGCAGTGATACAGTCTGTATTCATCGTGCTGTGGGCAGCTCCAAGCCCGCACATCCTCTGCGTCCACCAGCAGGTGCCCGGGGTTTGGCGAGGGCTGCTGGAGGTGCGTTTGAATGTGCGACTGACAGCAAGGTGCGTTACATCTAAGACACACTTTCTGTGCTGGAAGAGGAGGTCCCCGTCTGCACAGGATGCACTGCAGCACCGCCGGCGTTTTCTCACCGTTCAGCGCATTAAACTTCTCCACGATGTTGGTCAGTTTGATGTTTTTCTCCAGATTTGGCTTCTGGTTGTAGGCGTGGTTGCACTCCGGGCAGCGCACCAGTGCCGTGTCTTTGGCCCACGCCTCGCTAATACATCCACGACAGAAGTTGTGTTTGCAGGGCAGCTGGATGGGCTCCACGAACACATGGAGGCATATAGGACAAATTAACTCCTCCTCGAAACAGTTTTTCCAGTTCTCAGCCATCTCGGCTGTTGGGGTAGACATCCAGGCCAGTGTGTGTGAGCCTAAAACAAGAAAAAGTGGTTTTAAACGAGCCTCGACTTGGATGCGCCCTTTCAGTCAGTCATTCTTGTAAGTGACCTCCTTAAAACTAGACGTATGACTCCACACGTTGGAGCGAGCAGCTGCGATCCTTATGAACATGAAGGGAGCGATTCTTTAAGTTGTCAGTAACCAAATTCCGCAGCAGAGCAAGAAGGCAAAGAAATCCGGTAATCCCGATGTTGCAACGCGATTGCGACGACGGCTCTTGTAGATCTGCGCTAGTTTGTAGACCAGATCAGCGACGTGGCTCTCAAAAAACGTGCGAAGATAAAGCTTCTTCTGGAATCCGTGCGTTTGCTGGATTACGACGAAGGCGCACAGAACGGAACCCTGATATTCCAATCGACTGTTATGTAAAACAAGGCGCCACACAAGGTTCTGAGGGCTGATGTTTAAAGTTGATAAAGCGCTTAAAGCGTGATTTACTGATTCATCACACGAAGTGGTTTTCCAAAAGTCAGAAACACTTGGCGTTTTTAAAACGTCTGTGGTTGATGCCCGTGCCGAAAGTTGGAAGGATTAAATTGCTGTGGTCTCCTGCATAGTCTCTAAAATGGGCTTTCACAACAGCCCATAAACGTAAGCGAGGCGTGCATAATCATTTACAAAGTTTAAACCCGCATGTGACCCCACTGTTCTTGCCCTGGAGTTCAGAAATATCTCGATCCTGAAATGGTATCTCGGTGGGGGGAAAGGCAGTCTCGCAGTAAAAGCCTCACGTATGAATTAAATCGAGCCCACGGCATATGACATTTGCCCCGACATTATAGCAGGCCTTACCGAGTGCTGCACACGGTATGATGAAATATTAGCCTGTAGGAGAAGTACGCCTTTCTCACTCATACGATAAAAACGTAGCACTGCTCGTCCTCTCCGCTCTGTAATTAAGGAAGTCAGTCGTTAAAACAAGAACAAACTGCAACGCTCGCGGATATAAACCTAAAGCGCATTTTGGCAACGTTTTCGTGAAGCTTTTCAAAGCTCACGCTCATAAAGATACACCCCGTGTAGCAAACTCCGTTTTGGTCTCAGTAAAGCGATTGCGTCGCTATCTGTAGTCGTTAAACGTTAAATGTTTTTCCGAGACGTTGAGCCTTTCCATGGTTAGTCACAGCGTTTACCTTGGCTCATGTGATAACGCTGGTTTGCCTTCATTTCTAGTTAAAAAATAGTGAACGCCGTAACGTCAAGCATTTCTTGTTCAAGCTAACTAAAATATTTATGTATTAAAGCCAGATACCTTTCTTGTGCTTAAAGGGGACGATAGCGTTTTTGTCCTTGTTATCGTTTACTGTCATCAGCCATCTTGTTTTCCTGATTAAAGCGTATTTAAAACGACGTATCTGTTTATTTTTCTTCTCATCTGTGGACTCCTTTCTAAAGCCGAATCAGTTAAAAGCAGAAATATCCGAAAGCTTCTCCGATCCTCCTTAAAGAGCGCGTTTTAAAGTGATAAGTCCTCAAGCCCTCCGAGGGATCCGCGCCGTATTCCAGTCTGTGTTATTATTTATGATTTTTTCTCTCTCTCTCTTTCAAGCAAATCCTTGATGAGAGGAATGCAGGCACAGGACTGCAACTCAGGATACAGTTCACATTTACACCCCCGTCCTTCGTCACGTGATCCATCACAGACCTGCTACATATCAGAGGGAGGAGCTGAGGCTTAGGGGAGGAGCAGTGCTTAAAAGGGCAAGTCCTTCATGAAGCTTCTTTTTTCAAAATTGAAGCTATATTAATTTTTTTTGCAATAGGCATGTATTTTACAAAGTGGCATGTTTCACCATTTCCTTTGTCGTTGGCTGGTGTAGACTTTGACTACATAGCAGCAGGCTTTACATGTAATTGAGTATTATAATATTTGGCAGAGCATTGTAAGATCTTGAACATGTTTTGTGTGTTCTTTTTATGGTTTTGTTTACAATTTCTACGCAGTTTGCTGGTATTTATACTCTTATAAAATGTAGCTATAAGAGCAGATATCTTTTGTTTAAAAGGGAAAGTCTACTGGAGGTGAACATTGCTGCGGGGCCCACCATATCTTTTTAATGTCTTTTTAACAGTCAAGCCCTAGTCATTGAAGGCCCACTGCCTTGTAAACAGCCATTCTCATAGTCAACATGTTGGATGAACTTGTAGACCAGAGTGACCTAGTCATTGAAGGCCCCACTGTCTTGCACATTTAGTGTTTCCTTGCTTAACACATCCACTTGCACTCAGTAACTCTGAGATTAGTTGAATCGGGTTTGTTGGAAGCAGCTAAACAGTA
>BRDA01010626.1:3508-8508 GCA_036984385.1 Crenuchus spilurus
GAGAGAGAGAGAGAGAGAGAGAGAGAGAGAGAGAGAGAGATGGAGAGAGGGTGAGACAGGGAGAAAGAGATGGAGAGAGGGTGAGACAGGGAGAAAGAGATGGAGAGAGGGTGAGAGAGAGAGAGAGAGAGAGAGAGAGAGAGAGAGAGAGAGATGGAGAGAGGGTGAGACAGGGAGAAAGAGATGGAGAGAGGGTGAGACAGGGAGAAAGAGATGGAGAGAGGGTGAGAGAGAGAGAGAGAGAGAGAGAGAGAGAGAGAGAGAGAGATGGAGAGAGGGTGAGACAGGGAGAAAGAGATGGAGAGAGGGTGAGACAGGGAGAAAGAGATGGAGAGAGGGTGAGAGAGAGAGAGAGAGAGAGAGAGAGAGAGAGAGAGAGAGGGAGAGAAGTAGATAAAGAGGGACAGAGAGGGAGAGAGTGGGAGAGAGGTACAAAGAGAGTGGGAGAGAGGTAGAGAAAGAGGGACAGAGAGTGGGATTGAGGTAGATAAAGAGGGAGAGAGAGTGGGAGAGAGGTAGAGAGAGGGGCAGGGAGTGAGAGGTTGAGAGAGAGGGAAAGAGAAGGACAGGGAGTGAGAGAGAGGTAGGGAGAGAAGGAGAGAGGTAGGGAGAGAGGGGGTAGAGAGAGTGGGAAAGAGAGAGAGAGATAGAAAGAGAGAGAGCAGAGCCGAGTGTGGTTTTGAGACGTTGAGACTGGCTGAGGGAGAGTGAAGGTTTTCCTCTGTGCTGTATAAAGACACTCTTTCATTACCTCCTTGTGTGTGTGTGTGTATGAGTGTGTGAGAGGAGCTCTGTGGGTTTGGAGAAAAGCAGCAGAAACACGAAGAACACAAAAAGTAGGAGAGAAAGTCTTCCAGCAGTTTCTGAAGAACATCACTTAAACTCTGCAATGCAGGAGCAAACGGTCACCTCCACACCAGCCTGAGCTCCGGCACTGAGCAGTCACCGTTTCATGGGACCAGTGCTCTCTCCACCAGGACAGGTGCTGGACTGGATTTACCTGGATTCTATCTGTCTGCTTCCATCTGTCAATATGAAATAACAAGAAACAAAGTTCAGAAGGTAAGACCGAGTCATTTTATTATACTTCTGGATTTGAACTAGTCTTTAGGTGATGGCCTGGGTGTATCACAAACAACACCAGTAAGAACGTGTATAAAATCTGCAGTGTTAAGAGTTTTTTTAGAGTCTGTTATAATTAAGAAGTGATCCAGTATGAATCTGCAGCTGGAGTAGTTTTTAATTTTGTCAGTAATAATCACAATTCAGTCTGAATCTTCAGTGTGAGCAGTTTTCACAGTCTTACAGAGATATCTGTGAAGTGGTTTTAATCCAGTGTGAATCTGCAGCCTGTGTAGCTTTTATTCTGACAGTAATAACTGTGACCAGTATGAATCTGTATTGCATGTAGTTTTATTCAGACAGTAATAAGTTGTGAATGTAGTCCATTTGGGATCTGTGGCATATGGTTTGTAGTCTAACAGTAGTAATTATGATCCTGTAGCATGTGTAGTTTTGACATTCTGACAGTAATAACATCCAGTATGAATCTTTAGATATTAATGCACTTACTCTTTATGTACATACTGGAGAATTTTGAGCAAGTATGCACTGAAATGTGAAGAAAATGTGTAATATTTAAGCTTATTGCACTGCAGAGGTGGGGTTTACTGTACTTTCACATTAAAATCAGTGAAACCTGGAGTTCACTTAGGGGTGCACTAACTTTTGCACAAGGCTGTGCCAGTCAAATGAATAAGGTATCAAATGTTACAGAAATACGTCACTAAATAAGACAGCAGTAATGTCCACAGTGTAGATGCATTGTGACCAAATGTAGTTGATCAGCTTATAAACTACCAATTAGCATGGTGCTAACTGCTGGCTAAATCATCACCTCAGACTGTGTTGAGTTGTTCAGCAATCTCTAATGGACTTGATTATATAGTGGCTGATGTTTAAGGACCGGTTCACCTAGAAATTATATTTACCTAATATTTCCACTTAACCTCAGATGTAGTTGATCAGCTGTTTCTTTAGTTGAGAACCGGAGTTGAAGTTTAACATCACTAACAAACACTAGAACTCAGAAGTCACCTAAAGAGTCATTTCTGTCAAAAATTCACCAAAAATTTCATGTGTTTTAGGACAGTTTGTCTTACCCTGAGCTGTATCAATGAATCAGATCCACAACGCTGTGTCTTAAACAACATCCACTAGTCTATGAGACCATTAAGACCTAGATGAGGTTTGAGTGAAGCTTTGCTGATGTAGGTGACTATTGAATTTAAATGTTTGTTAGCTCCAGTTCTAACCAAAGAAAGACAATTTAGACCCTACACATGCCTTGGCTGCTGTGGAAGTAAGTGATTAAATATGTAAATATGATTTCTGGGACTGTTCCTTTACGTTAATTTTTAAAGAAATTATTCAAAGTGAGTTTATTCACTAGAGTTCATTCTTGGCTATAACTGTTCATTCAGTTCTCTGCTTTGTCAGATCACTGGGTCAGATTTCTCACTGTACACTAATGTTTCCTGTTGTGTAGGTAATGTGACCGCATGGAGTTTATAGAAACTTGGACAGTGTCTCACTATGCACACACATCACACTTAAATGAATTTCTGAGCACTGACAAAGAAGAAGAAGGATACAAAAATTAGAAGGATAAAAGGACTGTCACAGCTTACTAATGGAGTTTCGAAAGCACCTGCTACTGCTGAATCTCACTGTGCTTCTAAAAGGTGAGTTTATCTACTGCATTTGATCAAAAGCAGCACTTTCTGAATTACTTTTATTGGTTAATACCAACATATGATATTTGGCCTTATTACAAACTTCTTTAACAGTACACCTGTAATTTTTACAGTATGACCATAACAATGTGGAGTAACTTTAATCCAGTATGAATCAGCAGTGTGTGTAGTTTGTACAGTCTGTTTAATAATTGGGGAATGATTTTAGTCCAGTGTGAATCTACAGTGTGTGTAGTTTGTACAGTCTGCACACTCTTGTGGAGTGCTTTCAATCCAGTGTGAATCTACAGTGTGTAATTTGTACAGTCTGCACACTCTTGTGGAGTGCTTTCAATCCAGTGTGAATCTATAGTGTGTAATTTGTACAGTCTGCACACTCTTGTGGAGTGCTTTCAATCCAGTGTGAATCTATAGTGTGTAGTTTGTACAGTCTGCACACTCTTGTGGAGTGCTTTCAATCCAGTGTGAATCTATAGTGTGTAGTTTTTACAGTCTGCACACTCTTGTGGAGTGCTTTCAATCCAGTGTGAATCTATAGTGTGTAATTTGTACAGTCTGCACACTCTTGTGGAGTGCTTTCAATCCAGTGTGAATCTATAGTGTGTAATTTGTACAGTCTGCACACTCGTGTGGAGTGCTTTCAATCCAGTGTGAATCTACAGTGTGTGTAGTTTTTTATTCTGACAGCAATAACTGGAGTGACTTTAATCCAGTATGAATCAGCAGCATATACAGTTTGTACAGTGTGACTAAAATTTGGGAATGGTTTTAATCCAGTGTGAATCTACAGTGTGTGTAGTTTTTACAGTCTGTATTGTGGACTGTTTTAATCCAGCATGTTTTAATCTGCTGTGTATGTTTTGCAGTCTGACAATCACCGAGATCCGGTATGAATCTGTAAGGTGCATAATGTTGACATTCTGGCAGTAATAAATGATCCAGAATGAATCTGGTTAGTTTGTACAGTGTGACATTAATAATTTTGGAGAGATATTGTTACTGAGTGTGCCCTGCAGTGCAACACTGATGTGATCACTAATCCATCTTTCCATCTGGGATATCTGTGGAAATTTTGGGAAAGTACAGACACTTTATCCTGAACTAATTAGCCAATCAAATGACACATGACATCATACAGGCTCCTCTGGGACGGGTTCTGCTGAAACAGGGCTTGAACTTCCATTATCTATTAAAGCAGGCAGACTGTAAGAGCATGAGTGGTTTGTTTTGACTGGGAAGTTTAATTGTGGAGCTGCCACCCATACTGCATCTTTATGGACCACACCTGTCGGTGCTACAAGTGAGAAGGATCTTCAGCTATGCCACGGAGCCTGTAATATGATTTTGTTTTCTCATTTACTGGTCTAGTGTGTGAAAACCCTGATGTAGCAATGGGTCCTGTTGGTGCTACAGAGTTGGCTGAACCCTTTACTTGGGCTCTGTGCAGTATTATGTAGTGAACCTTTAAGATAACTGGACCTTAAGGACCATGGTAGGACATTTACGTTGTAACAGTGCAGTAAACTTAATGGTTTATTTATTAAGTTAATTTTCTGGGGCCTACAAAAATGTTGATTTGAAAGTTTGTAGTGGGACCAGATGGTTCATTTGAAGCTTCACTGAACCTGCAGGACCTCCTGTGTATTGCAACATTTTCTAGACCCAATGCAGACTAGACTGTGATAATGCAAAAGCTTCAACTGGTTTGCTGTAAATAAAAGTATTAAACATGGTGTGGATTTCAGCTGCAGCTGCTTTTGTTCTTCATTAAATGATCTCATCAGCTCAGTCTAAGCGCCCAGTGAAGGAGCTTCTGTTCAAATTCAAAAGCGAGACGTCAGATCTGAGATTAAATCTGTGTTTTTAACGGCAGGTCTGCAGCTACTCAGTGCAAGGCGAAGTACCCGAGAAGTTGTGTTAATGGTCCATGTAGACCTGAGAAGTATTATTATTTCTTCTCACTTATGTTACATATTCGTACAGTCCCTTTTACAGTTGGTAGCCAATCACACTGCAGGAGGTGTGGCCTGTTGGAAAATGGGTGGGACAAACAAAAGCTTCTGTTTTCAACGTTTGGTGTTTTTAAGAGTGCAAGTAGAGATCTGTCAAGATTTGTGTGATCCCTATTCTAATTTTAAATTGGGCAGTTCCACTGACAACTATTTAGCTGAAGAACCCAATTCAAGGTCATGTGACTGAAGCCTAGTGTGAAACTCTTGACATGAGCAAGTTTTTGTCTCAAAA
>BRDA01010626.1:13508-16439 GCA_036984385.1 Crenuchus spilurus
ACGTATAAAGGATGATGATAAGAGTTCTAAATGTTCTAAATATGTTCATTACATGAATACAATTTAATTTTCTCTGAAGCACTTCATGGATTTCATAAGCAACACACTATAGTTGTTATACAAAGTGTAAAGGTAAAACTATATATATATATATAATTATCTTAATTGTAGATGTCAAAAAGCATTTGCGGCTCCCAGTGTTTTCTTTTCTGTGGAAATCGGTCCAAATGGCTCTTTGAATGTTAAAGGTTGCCGACCCCTGCCTTAGGGGGACCCATCCTCCTCTGGCCAACTAATTCTAAGTTTGTGATAAATCATAATCATATGATGTTGTTGTAATGTTCAGGTGAACTGATGTATGGGGCAGTAAAAGTTTTAAAATTATTTCTAAATTATTTCTGTGAAGAAATGACATTGAGGCACGAAAGTTTTTGAGTTTTTTATTATGTGACATTCGCATGTGACGCCACCACGACACCTCATCAGTACTGCTCCGTATCTGTGGCGACATATCTTTATTTATTTATTTATTTTTATTTTGGTTTCAGAAACGTGTGCTTATATATAGTCTACTACACCGACACCGGAACAAACGAAACGGACGGCGAGACCCCAGGGTTGCCAGATCGTTACATTTAAATTTCAAATCCACAAAAATACAAACAGCCGATGTTCTGCACATCAACACATTACAGTATTTATTCCAATGTGTCCTTTAAACTAAATATTATTAAAAAATATATATATTTAAATTGTATTGCATGTGTTTAATGCGCTTTTCTGATGTGATACATGACCCTATGCAAACAGCATGACTAATTTGCCAGTTTAGCTATCTAGAATGCACATTAATCAAATTTCCCCAAAAACTTTGGGAACAGCAAGGTCTTTTGAATTAGCAGTTTTATCCACTTGTCAACACGTGTTTCTCCGGCCAGTTTGAAACAGCCCGACCAATTTGGCATGAAACCAGCTAATCTGGCAACATTGCAAGCACTGGACCTTGTAAAGTTTACACACTTCCCTGTGTAGTTGGTTAATGTGAGGCTTATGTGTCTAAACAACATAACGTAGCTGACTGTTAGAGATGACTCAGAATTCACTCATATTTTCACCGCTATTTTGTAAACTAAATTATCTCTCCCTATACAGTGCAATACTAATGAGGGTGTAGGGAGCGATTTCGATCCCCAACGCCATCCAAACGCCACAGTTACAAGTAACTTCCGGGTTACACAAATGCAACGATTAAAAACTCCATTCCATTTTATATATTTCACATTTTAGTTTGGAACATTAAATCAAAAGCACAAAATACAAGCCGATATTTGTTTTTTGGTATTATTTAAAAAATAAAATAAAATAATGAACTATTTTTTCATATTCTGTTTTTTTTTTTATTCTGAATCAAATATCAATTGAACGAATGATACATGGATTGGATTACAAATCAGAATCAGAAATACTTTATTGATCCCAGTGGGAAATTACAAGTCAACACCTTGATTCCAATCATTACTTGTCCTCCAAATTCTCCAGATATCAATCTCAATCTGAACAAGTCTGATCCATGGTGATTCCCCCTCTCAACATCTGGCAAATAAAGGATCTGCTTCTAATGTTTTGGTGTAATATATCATAGGACACTTTCAGAGATGTTGTGGCATCCACGTTGAAATGCAGGGGAAATGTACACAATATTACAAATGATGTTAATAGTGTTAGACTGATCTATATATGTATGAGACATATGAATTTAAGTAGGTTTACAGCCAAGGAAGGAAAAATTTCCAGATGAAATAGACAATTTTCCATGAAAAATCTAAATTTAAGCAGTTTGTACCTTAATTGTAGATTCTAAAAATAGCATATACACAGTAAATCTGTCAGTGTTAAATCAACACTATTAGAGTTAAATTAACACTGAGGGTGTCAAAATGTAACACTCTCAGTGTTAATTTAACTCTAATAGTGTTGATTTAACAGTGGCAGATTTACTGTGTAGACATTATTTAACATTTTGGATTCATGTAGCCATGAAATATTTGGTAAGGGTGATGAAACTTTTATGCCAAAACAGAACTAATGCTCTATTTTCCCCAGTTTAACTGAGCTGTGCCTAGCTGTGTAGCATGGTGCTACATAGTAGGAAGTAGACTTCCTGAGAGCGATTTTTGGCTACAGATAATGACTTTTTCCTGGGGAAGTCAAATCAAATGTGTATGTGCGTGTGTGTGTGTGTGTGTGTGTGTTAGGGAATGAGTGTGTATACGGTCTGCTTTCAGAACCGTCCACCACACTGTATAAATGTTTAGTGTTGTCATGACAAAACAGGCAGCAAGAAAAACCCACTGAGCTAAGAAAAGGAAGACTGGACTCTCTTTAAACCAACCAGGAATCTGAGTGAAGAGACAAGTGTGTGAGAAAGAGAGAGAGATAATTAGAGGGCGAGTGTGGGTGAAAATGATAGTTTGGCTATGATATAACAAGACTAAGGGAGGGATGGTAAGATGCCCAGAGCAGTCGTTCAGAAAAGAAGTAAGCGGGAACAGATAGAAAGAGACATAGAGATGGACAAACAAGGTTTGTGAAAAGGTTTAACAAACATGAGAAATTATAGAACTAATGAACATGTACAACCCATATTTGCATTTAAATTTACAGTATTTAGCAGACGTTCTAATCCAGACTGATGTACAACAGTGTTTTGTTTAGATTAAGAGAATGATCTCAGCTAGTACAGACAGATTAGAGTCCAAACTACTCTTCAGTTCAGACACTGTTAGAACTAAACCATCACTAATACCTAGAAAGAAGTAAAGATACACAATTATACACAATATAAGAGCTTTACAGCATCACAATAAGTGTTTAAACTAGTGCTGCTTAAGTGCTGCACAAAGAGATGCTCTTCAGTCTGTGTGTGAAGAC
>BRDA01010626.1:18051-30965 GCA_036984385.1 Crenuchus spilurus
ACGATTCTGACTGTATTAGTTTATTAGGACAGCTTCAATGTCTCCTCAGTGATAAAACTCTCAAATTTGCATAGCAATAAAGTTACTACAGGACGACAACTGATGTTCCAGCATTCTGTATTTTCTCTGAACCCAGCTAATGTTCTCCAGGGGAGGATTTCTAGTGGATCTGTGCTGTTGGAGACTAAATACAGCTAGTAGCAGTGGTCAGAGTTTTTTTATTTTCTAATGTGAAGAGACATGTGCCTGTAAAATCACAGATGGGACTAAAATGAAAAGGATCCAGAAATAAAAACACAGAGGAGCTCCTGTAGAAGACATTGAGTCCTGTATCAAGGGCACATTTGTAATGAATAATTTTACACATCTCATCAAGTCCTGCATCTGGACAGTGTGATGGGCCCCTTGGGGGAGGGCTGTGCCACCAATGACCAGTGTTAGCATGGAGGCAATGCAAACACTGGCTTGAGAAACCAAAAATACTTTATTTACCCATCTTAAGTGCACAATCACACACTCACCGAGAACCAATGCTTCAAGTAAACATAAACCTAACACCAGATGAGGGCTCTATTAGTCCTTTTAGAGTCCATACAGGGCTTTTAGCTTACCCCTCTGGCATATAACCTAGCTCAGACAGTCCTTAACCTCTTGAGTGGGTAAAACAGAGCCCTTTTAATGGTTCTGTGCCATACATAACTCTAACACTAAATGACTAATGCCAATGATCAGTGTATGGAATTCAAAATAGTCCTCTAAAAGCAGCTGAAGACAATGTCAAAACAAACATAGCCTGTATTTCATTATTTCAAATCCAATCCACAGCAAAATAATTCACCTATCTAGTATATTCTGCTTTGGGAGTATGGAGTCCAGGGCCCTTTGTTAAGGGCTGTCCGGTCCCTGTATGATCGGAGCAGGAGTTTGGTCCGCATTGCCGGTAGTAAGTCAGACCTGTTTCCGGTGTATGTTGGACTCCGACAGGGCTGCCCCTTGTCACCGGTCCTGTTCATAATTTTTATGGACAGGATCTCAAGGCGCAGCCAAGGGCCGGAGGGAGTCCTGTTTGGAAACCATAGGATTTCATCTCTGCTATTTGCAGATGATGTTGTCCTTTTGGCATCTTCAAGCCGGGACCTTCAGCATGCACTGGGGCTGTTTGCAGCTGAGTGTGAAGCAGCTGGGATGAGAATCAGCACCTCTAAGTCCGAGGCCATGGTTCTCGACCGGAAAAGGGTAGCTTGCCCTTTCCAGGTGAGTGGAGAAGTCTTGCCTCAAGTGGAGGAGTTCAAGTATCTCGGGATCTTGTTCGTGAGTGAGGGAAGAATGGAGCATGAGATTGACAGACGGATTGGTGCTGCCTCCGCAATAATGCGGTCGCTGCAGCGGTCTGTTGTGGTGAAGAAGGAGCTGAGCCAAAAGGCAAAGCTCTCGATTTACCGGTCAATCTACGTTCCTACCCTCACCTATGGTCATGAGCTCTGGGTAATGACCGAAAGAATGAGATCGCGGATACAAGTGGCTGAGATTAGTTTTCTCCGCAGTGTGGCTGGGCGCTCTCTTAGAGATAGGGTGAGAAGCTCGGTCACTCGGGAGGAGCTCGGAGTAGAACCGCTGCTCCTCCACATCGAGAGGAGATAGCTGAGGTGGCTCGGGCATCTGTTTCGGATGCCCCCTGGACGCCTCCCTAGGGAGGTGTTCCAGGCATGTCCCCCCGGGAGGAGGCCCCGGGGAAGACCCAGGACACGTTGGAGAGACTATGTCTCTCGACTGGCCTGGGAAGGTCTCGGTGTTCCACCTGTGGAGCTGGCTGAGGTGTCTGGGGAGAGGGAGGTTTGGGTTTCCCTGCTCAGACTGCTACCTCCGTGACCCGGCCCCGGATAAAGCGGTTGAAAATGGATGGATGGATGGATGGATCTAGTATATTCACCAAATCTACAAGACATTCTTCTGCCAACAAAATACATAAAGCCTACAATTTCAGATATTTAACAACACAACTTATCCATTTCATATGCATATGGAATGTCAGCTCAGCAAAATATTTAAGTAGGCTGACCAGATCTGAGATGATGAAAAAGAGGACACCTCAGTGTGGGGGGTTGGGGGGGGTATAATGTATCACATGTTTAAATACACAGACATTTTTAAAAAGTTGTACACTAGGCATATGGCTGATACTTATATGAAAAAAAGCTTTATTGGCTCTTAACAGCACTAACATGCAGAAAAAACACTGGCCTTAAAGGCTATTTGAACATATTTGAATATTGCAAAAACAAAATTATAAATTTCCTTGTCAATCAGTGCTGAATGTCATGGAAATGTATGACTTTGTTAAAATTTTGTTGGGGTTCTTTTAATTTCAAGTAATTTACTTTTCACAACACCGTTCTTCCAATCAAAATACTGACTGAGCAGAAGGAATATTTTCACTGCTTCAGTAGACACACCACAGTAAGGAATATCGAAGTGCTTCTAGATCAGGGGTCGGCAACCTTTAGCACTCAAAGAGCCATTTGGGCCCGGTTTCCACGTAAAAAAAACACTGGGAGCCGCAAATACTTTTTGACATCTATAATGAAGATAACACTGTATATACATTTTATTATTATTATTATTATTATTAATATTAATTATTAATAAATATTGACAAATTATGATTTATATTTTATTAATAATTACTATTAATAATATATTAATAATAGCTATTAAACATTATTATGAATAATAAAATTATTAAATATTAATCAATATTTCATTAATAATTAATACATTATTACATATTATTAAGTAATAATAAACTGTTAAAAGCATGTAGCATAAAATTGTCACCCAATTCGGTGTTTCACCTTTTCAGTCAACTTCAATCCAGCTCATTATTGTTACACTTATGTTTGGAACATATGGTCAATAGACCTCATTTACACGTAATTATACCTAATTTTTGAGGAAAAATAAGCAGAAATTCTGAATTATTTTGATAATAGTTAAACTTAGAGGCATGTAAATGGATGGCTTATCACAGACTAGTAGACACACACAGACAAAGAATCAAATGTTAATGTTAATACATTTCAATATAAAACCTCCGATATTAATATACATCTAGCTGTTGTGACACAGGCAGAACTAATGCTCAACATGTTAACAACTTAGAGCTGAAAGTCCAGACATTATTTGAGGGAGTGACAGCGGCGACAGCCAATCACATGTTAGCAAGAAACACCAGAGTCAATCGGTGAGCTTGTCAGGCTGCATAAAGAAAAACAGGTTTCAGATTGAGGATTTCTGCTGGGGCCTAATGCTCGCCTGTCTCCATTTAATAAAGCGTAACATCTCACTACCGAATGGAAGAGGTGGAGGGCAAGACTAGTTTGTGAACGAAACCATTCTTGAGTAAAACAAGATCCCGGACATTTATGAAATTCCGCCTGGATGTTTTTTTCTAAGTCTCAAAAAGAGGACATGTCCAGGTAAAAAAGGACATCTGGTCAGTCTAATTTAAGTAAACGCAACTCTCACTAGTACGGTGAGGTTAAAACTCTTTAAAAAAAAAAAAAAAAAAAAAAAAAAAACTCTTAAAAAAAAAAAACGCTTTAAGATTATTTTCTTATCTTAAAAAAGGTCTTACAGTTTCATAGGGAAGGGACTTTAACTGTCGTAAGGACATATTTATTTAAGAGGTGGGGGGACAACTGGCTTGATTTGAGGGTGACAAGGGTGGTCTGGAATATAAATATATTTTGTATTAATTAGTAGTAAATATTAATACATTACTTATAACTATTTATTAATATTGTATTAATCATTACTATTTACTATTAATAATACACTAATAACTATAATTGTTATTAGTAATAATAAAATAAAATCTCTCCTTTTCAGTTTATCTTTCCTTATATTGTTATGTTGTCTTCGTTGTTATTGTTGTATGCCCGCCATGTTGAAGTAATATTCCAAGCAACACCCACTTTTTTTGTTGTTTTTTTTGGCGGCCGTGGTAATTTTTAAAAGTAGCCACAAAAAACGCACCCCACCACCCTTGAATTTTCACCCGCGGCTGAATTTTCAAACAAGCACAATATGGCATAAAAACCGCGAACCTGGCAACTCTGGTGCTCTGTGAATCGTGCTCTATTTAAAAAGTGTGCTCTTGACATTTGGCAGTGAACCAGATGGAGTGACAGAGGGGATGGCCAATCGCACCTTATCAACAAACAACTGAGCCAATCAGTGAGCTTGTGGGCGGGCTTCAGATTGAGCGGCTTGTTTTCTGCTGGGTCCTAATTAGAAGTGGGTAGTCCAGGTCCAGAAAGTAAAAATCCACCCCAGGGTTTGGTTTCAACTAAGTTATTGGTTCATTCATTCATTCATTATCACACCCGCTTAATCCTTATCAGGGTCACGGTTAGTCCCCTACCCCCTCACTGGGCGCAGGGCAGGGCATTACATTAGTCAACTAAGCCCAGGACAGGGCACCAGTCCATCGCTGGGTGACACACACACACACAGACAATTTTTTTAGAGTACACAATTTACCTGACCTCCATGTTTTTGGACTGTGGGAGGAAACCGGAGACCCCGGAGGAAACCCACACAGACATGGGGAGAACATGGAAACTCCGCTCAGATGGGGAATCGAACCCAAGACCCCAGCGCTGAGAGGCAAATGTGCTAACCACTAAGCCACCGTATCGCCCTGCGCTATTGGTTCTGCTGCAGATATGCTGCAGCAGAGCCACACAAGAAGTTGGAGCAAAATCCTGGGTTGGATTTTTACTTTCTGAACCTGGATTACCCACCTCTAGTCCTAATGCTTGACTCGTCTCTGTTTAATATAACTTAACACTGTTTTGAATGGCGTCTCAATTTAATTGCATTTCTCTCCCTTTGATAAAGATACGGAACAAATCGCGTCCCGTGTCGGTTCAATACGGAACGTGACTTTTAGTTCACAAATAAGGAATGATTCCATAATTACGGGATGGTTGGCAACCCTCACTAGGCCTTTAATGCTCTTTAAGATGAAAGTCCTACTGAAGGTCCTTCACAACGCAATGCAAATATCAAGGTGATCCTTAATGTATTTTAGCTGTGATTCCACAACTGTATGAATCTACCCCAAACAGTAGACAATTACAGCACAAACAGCTTCTAATGATGTGCGCTAGCCGTATAGCCAGGGTTAGCCTCTCGTAGTTTGTCTTACAGAAAGTAGCTGTGTAGCTACATAACCTTTCTCTTTTTGAATAAGATTTATAGCCAGAGCAGGTCAACTTTGTTGAATTATTCTAAGTTTCTCACTGAAGCCTTGAAAAAGTTTTAAATATGTACATCACAGTATCTGTCATCATTCAGTTAGCTGGCTAAGCTAACGTGCATACACAATGATTTTTTTTTTAAATGAAAACGGACACACAGCCCCGTTTTCACTGCACAGAGAAGTGTCAGACAGTTATACACCCTTTAAAAGATGTTTCATCAAGGGTTCTTTAGTAAAGAAAATGGTTCTATTTAGAACCATGAACACTAAATGAACCCAAAGTGTTTTTTGCATGGTGCAAGGGTTCTTCACATTGATTAGAAATGTCTTGTTATTTGTCTAGTCAAACCACTTTTGACAGATTCTATAGTAGCAGGAATGTAAACGTAGTATATCTGAAATAGACAATGTTTTATGATCTTTATTGAAATATTATTTTAATTTTATTAAAATAAAAATATTATTTTCTCTCTACATTTTTGTTACTTTTGATACCCCTTCTGTGATGGGTTTGAAAGGCTTTATTGCACACGACTGTCTTTTATGCACCTCCTGGAGCCTCACCTCAAATCAACACCTTGGGTGCATCAATTTATGCAGAGCTACATGCCCATGTTGATTTCCCACACCTTTGCATTGTCACCATGGCTTTAAAATGACAAGTGAGTTTTTAGAAGATTGTATTTTCTACAATCCCTGGATATAATCAGACCTTTAATAATCCTGTATGATCTGGCTTTTCTCATTAATTTTAGTTTCTCTTACCCCTGGATAATGCTCTCCTAGACAGTGTATGGAGTGGAGGTATTGATGATCAAGTACATGGTTGAGTGAATCTCAAAATCATATTTTTTGGTGATCTGGGAGGGTTTCTGGTGGATCTTTGTACTAAATATGGCTAGTAGCAATGATCAGAATTCAGTGTAAGATGACATTTGCCTAAATACAGATATCTAGATGGGACTAAAATAACAAGATGACCACTGAGCTAGCTAAACATAGTCTATAATTTAGCCTGTAATTCTCAGAGGAGGAAAATAATGCTGACATGGAGGATCTAGAAATACAACAACAGAGGAGCTCTTGTAGAAGAAGAACGTACCTCAGAGCCTCCATGCAGGGGGCGTGGTAGTGGGGGGAAAAGTGGGACTAAATTACCAGGGCCCCAAGTGGGGCGAGGGCCCTTGAGAATTTTATTTTCCTTTAAATATTAAAGGAAATAATATTTGATAATAGGGGTGAGCGGCCCTGGGCACTGCTTGTCCATAGGGCCCAGAATTTGGTGCCACGCCCCTGCCTCCATGTACATTTAATATCATCGCAGTTGGGTTTATGAATGTATTAATTGCTTAACAAGAGCACATATTAATTTATATTATTGCTGCAGTAGAATAGCAATACTAGCAGTAATATTGTTAGAAATGTAATCATATGTATTTACACATGTGGCAGGTACTGGTAAGAGTCAGCAGTTTGGCTGAGGGTGGTGAGCAGTGAGACTCTTTCTTTCTCTCTAACTCTGTATTAAAGGTAGTTCTGTATGTTGTACAGGGAGCTACTATGCTCTGTGTTTATTCCATGCCACACCTTTCCTTCTCTCTGTCACTCTATCCCCTCTCCCTCCTTCATCTTTCATTTTCCTAAAACACATTTAGTCCTCAATGTTTTCTGAAGCTTACTATGGCTCATTACGGTCAGCCTTTTTTTCTCCAGCCAGTTCATTCATTGATCAGCTAAAGTGAAGTCTATAAAGACTTATGACCTAAATTCAACTTTTAAATTCATCATATGCATAGTATCATCATAGACCGACACAGCAGTTCAGCTTCAAGATTGATGAGCTTCATAATGGGCAGGGCTAGTGCATTTGCCTGGTATGTGTAAGGGACCGCCCCTGCTGTGCAGCTTTCCACTGCTGGGGGTGGGCTTCTCTCTCTTGACTCATCATCAGTGGACAATGCCCACAGCTCATACTGGCTTATTCAGGATTTCCACTGTTGGGGGCAGGCTACATTCTCCTGATTCTGTAGCACTGGTCATCAGCTGATATTACTTGCAGCTGTGACTGGCTTATTTAAAGGCTTTGCATGGTGTGTTTGGCAAGGAATCACTGACTTTGCCTGTGCAGGTCAGACTGTACAGGTAACCAGTGGTATCTTCAAAATCTGCGCACCAGAAAGTTCTTGGATACCATGTGTGTGTATTTTAGCCTCCGCAGGGTTGGGGGTCAAGGTGGTAGTGGAGAAGTGT
This sequence comes from Crenuchus spilurus, assembly GCA_036984385.1. Lineage (NCBI taxonomy): Eukaryota > Metazoa > Chordata > Actinopteri > Characiformes > Crenuchidae > Crenuchus > Crenuchus spilurus. Next base: position 25,568 of record BRDA01010626.1, read on the forward strand.
GTGATCCACATGAGCAGAGTGCTGGTGCTACTTGTGTGTATGTATGTGTTGACTGTCAAGGGTCTGCCTATAAACCTGTACCTCCTGGCAAGATTGGCCAGGAACACATGGTGTTGCAACTGCATTGCTTTTGGCTTCTTTGAGTGGCATGCATATTTTCCAAGGCTCACCCTTTGTGATGCTGAGCCCTATGGGTGGTTGGGTCTCTCTTCTTGCACACTTGCATTGTGTGTTTGTAGCAAGTCTTATGTTTCTCAAGACCCACACATGGTGGTGTTGCACCTGTGAGAATGTGAAGCTTCATTCAGCTGGCACTCTCAAGCTGTATGTGTTTGGTGAAGTTTGATAGGCTCAGTAAACCTTCCCCTCTTGTTTATATTGTTTAGGGCTATCAAAAAATTCACAGCCTCTGTGGTGCAGCCAAATTTGATGCCTTTGAATTTATAAAGCCCTAGCAGCAACTCTTCATCCTTTGTCTTACTCCTCATACTTTCTCTCCAGGACTGTGTGAATGCTTCAACATTGATGTGAACCGGCCTCGTATCTTCAGCGGTCCTGAGGATGCCCTGTTTGGGTTTTCAGTTCTACAGCATGAGGTGGAAGGAGAGAAACTGTGAGTATTCCATGAATAACATACATGAGTCACCCCTTGGTCATTTTTATATGTTTTTACACTTAACATCAGATGTAGATTAGACCAGCCATGTTCAGAGTCCAAATAGCTTTAGTTCTAACAAACACTAGAACTCAATGATCACCTAAATATCCCAGGCGTTTGTTTAAAAATATTTCACCAAATGTCTGATTCTGATGCTATAAACCAACAACATCCACTAGTCTGAGGGACTTTCTTTAAGATGTGGATGAGGTTTGAGAGGTTCAGAGAGGTTTTGGTGATTTTTTACAGAAATGTCTGTGCTATTTTTGGTGACTATTGAGTTCAAGCTACCTAGAAAGCAAATGAGTAAACATTCCTCTGTACATTGTAACATTCAGTTAAGCTTTGTTTAGTTACTTATTTGCCTAAAAATACTCTGGACATAATGTGAGTGTGAAATCTAATAACTGTGAGAATGATTGTGATTATCTTGCTGGTTATTGTATTTGGTTAAACTCCAGTGTTTTTATTTATGTTCTCTATCAGTGTTTATTAATGGTCTTAACAAAGTGCATTAAAGAAGTATAATTAATTGAACCCATCTTCTAGAGAAAACAAACTTATACTTATTTTAATCTACACTAACTCTTTATTTACTGATATAATATTTTGGAAATAAATAAAATGTGTGTAGGTTATGGCCCATAAAATATTGTATATTTCATTTGTATGTAATTGTGATGAATGAGCAGAAAATATTTTTAGTTCCCTCTAAAGATTAACTTAATTTGAATAGAGGTGAACAGACTTCATCCTACACTCGGTCCTACACTGAAAACATAAAAAATCTAAACTAACATTATTGAGAGGTTCCACTTTCCTCAGAATCATGTGTCATTATTACTGGCAGCTTTGTGTGTAGTATTTTAGGTATCTTGTGTATTTAGATCTTGTTTATATTACTTTGTGATACAGGATGTTGGTTGGTGCACCGTGGGATGGCCCGCCCAATAACAGGAAGGGTGACATCTACAAGTGCACTGTGGGAGACGAACTGAATTCCAACTGCTCTAAAGTGAATCTAGGTAAGAAACTGTTGGCAGACAAGAATCATTGCAACTTCAGATATGTTGTCGTAACAGGATGCATAAAAGCATCACCAAACCAGCCACCATATGATGGCATTGGCCATGGATGCCCAGTCCTGGTCCTGGAGATATACCATTCTGGGCAGCTCAGTACACCTGACTCTAATACTCGAATGAATGAATGAATGTTACACTTATAGGGGGACTTTCTCAAAACCAACCACAACTCAATCATACACACTGGTGAGAAGTGGCAGGCAACCACACACAGCGTACTGTCAAGCAGAAGCGACCGTCCACCTGGACAACTGCATCGAGCACTAGGGAGACCACCCAGAACAAAGTGCCAACCATATCTGTGCAAACATTCACACACACACCAGGGTCATTTTAGAGTATCTTTTCACCTGACCTCTGTTTTTTTGGACTGTGGGAGGAAACTGGAGTCCCCAGAGGAAACCCATGCAGACACAAGAAGATGGAAACTCCACCCAGATGGGGACTTGAACGCAAGACCTCAGCGCTAAGAAATGAACATGCTAACCACTAAGCCACCATGCCGCCCAGTGATACCCCTAAAGGTCTTCTTTACATGGATCAAGTATGTTAGATGAAGGTCCTCTGGTATACAGATAGTGGGAATGTTCTGTAATTTTTATAGATTGGTTTACCTTGAAATCATATTTACCCAACGTTTCCATTTTCCTCAGATGTAATTGATCAGCCAAGGCATCCAAATGTAGCTTCTTTAGTTTAGAACTGCAGCTGAGAGTAATGTTAATACTAACAAAACACTCAAACTCAGTAGTCACCTAAATAGCAGGTAAAACACATACACACAGTGGCGGTTTCTGAGATGGGTGATATGGACAGCCACCCAGGGTGAGCATTGCCATGAAGGCGGCCTGCCCTGTCCACAAGAGGTTCTGTGAAGCACCATTTGGACGACTGCATTGCTTAGAGCTGGCCGATATATGTCCCATGGGGGTCTGGGGTGATAGGAGGTGTTTGTGGCAGCAGTTGCTGTTCACCCAGGACCACCACACACATACACAAAGTAGTGAACACACATTAGGGGGCAGTGAACACACTTGCCCAAAGTGTTGCACAACCCTTCCCACAATGCTTGGGGAGCAGTTGGGTGCCTTACTTCAGAGAACACTTCATTAATGTCTGTCTGTTCAGGGAATCGAACCAATGACTGTCTGGTCACAAGCCTTTACCTCAAGCCCATGGCTGCCCACAACATGCTGTGAACTATAAGAATGAATAAATTATCACATGCAGTCATGTTATACAACAGAAGTTTGTTATTTTTTAAGCTCACAGTAAGTAAGAAACAAAAGGGCTATTTTAGGTGACTATTGATTTGTAGTGTTTGTTAGCAATGTTAGCTTTGATAGAATACTTTTTTAAACTAATTCTGAGCTCATATAAAGTCCACAAACACATGCACACACTCTGTAGGTAGTAAGATCAGTCATATATCAATAGATGCAATTAGGCTAATAGAGAGTAATGTTATTTTTTTCATTGTGTTTGTGCAGCTGAAAATGCTTTCCAGAATGTGTCACGGAACCTGAAGAACTCTCACTTGGGAATGACACTCACTCCTGATGATAATAATGGATTTCTGGTAAGACTGATTAAAATGACTATGTGGAAATGACAATAATAAAGGGCCAAATGTGTGTGGATACATCAACTATATGAAATAAAAACAAAATGTTCATGTTTTTCAACCATTGAAATTATCAGGACATGCATTTTATGATATGTAATATAATAAGGTGCTTAAAATTTATTCCTGAACACTAAAAATAGACGTGTTATTAGTAACAGAAATATATATATATATTTTAGGCTGCACAGCACTGAAGGGACTTTATGTAGGTTAATCTAACAACAATTTGTGTCGCAATAGGGCACTCTTCATCAGGAATGCTCAATTCTGTTTGTTTGAGACTCAAACACTTAATAGTAGTAGATGCTGGACCTGCTGATGAGTCCAGGCTATTTAAGAGGTTAGATGTACAATTTTCTTGCTTATTTAGCTGATTAGAGTGTCTGAATAGTGTTTATCTATGTGACAACCCTTAATCATCTCTCTTTAACCTCATGAATAAGTGTGCCTGTGTTGAGAGAGGTTTGGAAATTCCTGTATGCCTCACCTGACCACCTCTTTCTATGACCACATCCTCACTTCCTCTAAAGTGTGTATCCCCAGTATTTGGCAAAGGCTACTTTGACTGCTCTCTATCACGAAAATCCTTTCTGTACTTTTGAAAACAACCAACGATAAAGATTAGCTTTTAATTCCTGAGGTTAGCACAATATTTTGGGAAAAAATCCCCACCCCCCTTACTCCAAAATGTAGTCCATCAGCCCAAGGCATGTTTTTTGCCTGAAGTTTGCTTCTTTAGCTTTGCACTGGAGCTATGAGGCTAATGGTCAGATAAATGTCAGGTGTTGGGATTTTTAACTATGTGATGTACTTTAGTTAATTTTTATAGATAACATGTCATACAAAACCAATTAAGCAAGCAAGAGTTTAGGCTACACAATTGGTTAATAAATGGGCTGGGAGATATTAAGATACATGGATAGTTAAAAAAATATTTCACTATATTTCACTCAGAAATCATATTTACCTAATTTTTAACTAGCCCCAAATGTAGTTAATCAGCCAAGACGTGTGGAGTACAGAATTGGCATCTTCAGAACTGGAGCTGTGAAGCTAGTGCTAACATTACATAATCAGTGGTCACCAAAATTAGCCCAGTCGTTTCTGTGAAAATACATCACCAAAACTTCTCTAAACCCACTCAAACCTCATCGAGATCTTAATAAAGGTCTCACAAACTAGTGGATGTGGTTTAGGTCACAGCATGACTGAAAATAAACAAAAGCTCTTTGCTTCCTGTAGCTGTAAAATCTGATAAGTTGATCTTACTTAAAGGAATTTAGGAAACCGGTTGCCTTGAAATAGTTAAGTAAATATAACTATTATTTTAAGTTAGGTTTACTTAATGTCTATCATTTAAGTGCACTTAAAACACAACTGTATTTACTCAACTGATTTGAGTTGTTCTGACTTAAAGTAGTATATAGATGTAAGTTGGCATTTTTAAGTACTGCCAACTTATATTACCCAAGTTAACATAATTTCACAAGAGCCCAGTTTACTTAAATAGAATTTAGGAAACCAATTGCCTTAGAAAAATAAAGTAAGCACAACAAAGAATTACTTGTCAGTAGTACTTTTGGTTTATTTTAAACAAATACCATTCAGAGCACCTCAGCCTATCTAAATACATAAAGTTACCCAAAAATAAAATAAATTCCACATTTAAGCCAATTAAAAAATATTTTAAAAAGAAAAACTTCAGTAGTCTTTATTCTTGAATGACTCAAATGGCACAGTTTTTGTAATATACAAAAAATGTTAATTAATGTTTAATGTACTTAACCAAGCTAAAACCAAGTTTTGCACAATAATTTTAAGTACTTTGACACATCATGAACATTTTGCAAGTGTGATGCATATACATCAGAGCCTAACAACAATAAGAGGGTAAAGCTGGGACCCTTAAATTTTTTTTAAATTTTTTTTCTTTTCTTCATCCATAGTACCAAAACTTACATTCCCACTGTATCTGGTTTAGTTGTGTTCAACCTGGAAAAAAAGAATATATATATTTTTATATATATA
>BRDA01010626.1:50948-68332 GCA_036984385.1 Crenuchus spilurus
GGGGGGGCGAGGATGGAGGGAGGTAGAGAGAGAGCGCGCAGCTGTAGCATATCACACCAAACCGATTGACAGCTCTTGAATCGGGCCATCGGCCGATTCATTTTACAAATAGACCAATTCAGGGGTCTATGTACCGGTTCACTCACATCGTTTAAGTCAAAATCAGTCTTCCTATTCAAATCGGTTATTTTTTACACCCCTATTATTTAGTAATAGTAAAACATATATCACTTTGTAATGTTGCCATTCTTTCTCACAATACATAAGATACGTTTTGGTCCTGAGGATACAAAACAATGAAGTGTTTCATGTGTTATTTTGTGCCATTCTTCCTGCAAACACGTCCTTCTATCTGCAAAAGTACAGGATTCTGTTTTTTTCTTTCAAAATTCTTCACACATTCTTTACAGGGGACACGTCAGGACTCCAGGCAGGCAGTGTGTGTGTGTGTGTGTGTGAGAGAGAGAGAGAGAAAGAGAGAGAGTGTGTCCTGGTGTTTTTAAGCTCTGTGTGTGTGTGTGTGTGTGTGTGTGTGTGCGTGCGTGTGTGTGTGTGTGAGAGAGAGAGAGAGAGAGATAGAGAGAGAGAGTGTGTGTCCTGGTGTTTTTAAGCTGTGTGTGTGTGTTGCGGGGAGCCACTAGGTTATATTTATCCTGGATCTGGACGGTCGCCTCAAAATCATAGAGTTGACTAACGCTGAGGTCGCCACGCAGCTCTCCACTAACTCGCACAAACAGGATGGTGTGTGTGTGTGTGTGTATGTGTGGTCATTTTGTAGATTTTTGGTCACCCATAAAAAATCAGTAAAATCACACACAAACACACACATTCCATGTTTTTTTTTTTTGGTTAGAAACAGACAGAAACAAACAGTCAAGTGCAAAGAAACAAACAGACAGATGTGTGTCAAGAATTTTAAAGCCAAGATTATTGAGCTGTCAATCACACCAAATACCAACTGAATTACAGACTGTTTTTAGCAGACTTTTAGTCCCTGTGATCCACATGTCTTTGTGATTCTTGTGCATGCATCCACCGAGACATCCTCTGACTGTATATATGCACTACAACAGGAAGAGTCAGTGTCAATATTAACAGCTCAACTGATCATACAGGAGCACTTTGTAGTTCTACAATTACAGACTGTAGTCCATCTGTTTCTCTGTATAATTTGTATTAGCCATTTTCACCCTGTACTTCAATGACCAGGACCACCACATAAAAGGTATTATTTGGGTGGTGGATCATTCTCACTGCAATGACCCTGATGTGGTGGTGGTATGTTAGTGTGTGCTGTGCTGGTATGAGTGGATCAGACACAGCAAAGCTGCTGGAGTTTTTAAGCACTATGTTAGCTCACTGTCCACTCTATTAGACACACCTATATTGTTGGTGCATTTTATAGATGTAAAGTCAAAGAGAATAGCTAATCTGTTGTTGCACAGTCTGTGTTGGTCCTCTAGTCCTTCATTGGTGATCACTGGACACTGTTCGCTGGATAGTTTTGGTTGGTGCACTATTTATACTCCAGCCTGCCAAGGCTTTACTATAAGAAATTACAGTAAAGAAGAGACACTCATATTACAAACATGGTGTCCAATTTTTTGACAGGAGGTGTATATGGAAGTAGTTTTCTAGAATGTGAAGGTTTATTTCTCTCTTCTGTAGCACAGAGGCATTCAGTCCAGAGAGAGGAGCAAGAGATGGAGCAACAAAAGTGATGATTGTGGTGACAGACGGAGAGTCACATGATGGGGAAGAGCTTCCTAATGCCCTGACTGAGTGTGAGAAGCGCAACATCACCAGATATGCCATTGCTGTGAGTGTTTTTCACCTACACTCTGTCTGTCCAAAAGTTCAAAAATGTCCAGACTCTCATAATTACTTTGTCACAGATTATTGACACAGCTTCTGTAATCTCCATATAAAAGTAATGACCAATAGATAAGGACACTCTGAAGCCACACATGAGTCTAATGTCACACAGCATTGGGTTGTGGAGCAGAGGAACAGTGTTCTCTGGAGGGATGAAGCTCCACCCAATACCTTTGGAATCCAGACCAAATCCAAAATCAATAATCACTACACTCCCTAATGCTCTTATGGCTGAAGACACTCAAATTCTCACAGCAGTGTTCCAGCATCTAGTGTAAAGTCTTCCCAGAACAGTACAGACTATTACTAATGAAGAAGAAATGCTGGACCAGTAAGTTCATAATATCTTTTTGGACCGCCTTGAGTCTGTGGTTGGCATTCGGGGGAAAGCTTTACAGTGGTTCACCTCCTACCTTACAAACAGATCCTTTTCAGATATGCTTGGCCATTTTTCTTACTCATCAGTCAAAATTACCTGTGGAGTACCTCAAGGCTCTGTCTTGGGTCCCATTTTGTTTTCTCTTTACATACTTCCCCTTCAGACCATCTTCCGCAAACATAAGATCTCGTATCACTGTTGCGCGGATGACATGCAATTGTGTCTTAATCCCCATATACGTAATACATGACTGTCTACAGGATATAAAACTTTGGCTATCTAACAATTTTCTAAAATTAAATGAGGATAAAACAGAAGCCATTGTTTTTGGTCAACCAAAACACATCCAAACAATAGCAGATTGTCTAGGCCCATTATCTGTAAATGTACACAACCATGCCAAAAACCTTGGTGTTATTTTTGATTATGCACTTAAATTTGATAAACAGATAAACTCAGTGGTCAGTGCTAGTTTTTATCAGCTTAGTAGAATTGCCAAGCTAAAACCCATCTTAACTCCATAGGACTTGGAAATCGTCATCCATGCATTTTATAACAACATGTCTGGACTATTGTAACTCCCTCTATCTGGGCATCAACCAGTCAGTCACGTTTACAACTGGTCCAAAATGCAGCGGCTCGGTTTTTAACTGCGACCAAGAAACGGGAGTCTATCTCGTCTGTCCTGGCCTCTTTAGAGTTGAGTTTAAGGTCTTACTGTTTGTTTTTAAAGCCCTAAACGACATTTCACCAACATATATCTCTGACCTTCTGCATTCTTATTCTACTTCAAGAAATTTACGATCTTCAAACCAGCTGCTGTTAAAAACGCCACTTTCTAGGCTAAAATCGAAGGGTGACAGAGCATTTTCTGTTGCTGCACCTAAACTGTGGAATAGTCTGCCAATTTTTATAAGGAGGTCTCCCACAATTTGTTTTTAAGTCTAATTTAAAAACACATTTATACTCTCAAGCCTTTCAATGTCCATAAGTTCCAATAAGCTAATTTCTGTGTCCAGAGTAAATTTTAAATCTAATTTTTATTTGAATTTTTATTTGAATTTAAATCAGAATTTTGTTTCATAATTTTAGTATTACCTGTTTTAGTTATTACACATATTGTGTTTTATTATGACCCTTTTGTTCTTATTTACCATTTGTATATTGTACATCACTTTGGTTAGCCCTTGTGGTTTTTAAATGTACTATATAAAAAAACTTGACTTGACAGTAAGTGTTCACCAACCTTGGACAGTTTTATAAGACATTGTGTATATAACACCGTACTGTTTCTAAAATCGGATTATAGAATGACATAAATGCCAGAAATATAGTTTTGTGCAAAAGTCATTGCACCCCTGGTTAAACTATATATGTGATTTTCTGATTGAAGTGAAAAAGTAAATCAGATGTATGTTCTTCTCTACAGGGAATGCTTTAAAACAGGTTCTGCACATTGTAGTGCACAGGTTATATTTATTTCCTGAAATTAACACACATAAAAACACATAATTAACACATAAAAACACAATAAAACACAATATTTACCTCTTTATTTATATAGTTGCAAGTTTATTTATATAGCCCCTTTCATACAACATAGTTATTCAAAATGCTTTACAAATTAAGAATCACTAAGACAAAGCTGTAGAATTAAAAGAAAAAAGAAAATGGTTAAACAGATAAAAAGTAGTGAGTCAAATCAACATAAAATTCAATTTAAATAATTCAAAATAATCTAGTAAAGAGGTGCCGTTACAGAATGAATTGTGAAGAAAAGAGTGTTTTAAACAGAGCTGAAAGCTGCTAGAATAGAAACACTTTCAGTCTGGATTTAAAAGTGTCTAGAGTCAGGGTTCTTCTTATATTCTTTCAACTGGTTCCATTTAAAAGCAACTTAATACCTAAACACTGCTTCCCCATGTTCAGTCTTTATCGTGATCTGAGAGATCTACTCTCTGCAGCATATCAGATAAGTGTGTTGGTCCTACACTAATAAGTGATTTATAGACCAGTAAAAGAACCTTAAAATCTATTCTATAACATAGTCCTAGCCAGTGCAAAGAAAGAACAGGGGGTAATGTGTTCACTTCTTTTGCTCCCAGTGAGAACTCTTATAGCCGTAACATTCTAAATTCAGTAAATAAAGAGATCATGCATGTAACATGTGCTGTGTAGAAGATGAGTTCACACCAATAAATGCATGTTAACCAGGGCCAAATAACTTTAAGACTTTTCTCAATCCAGCCTTGTTGGCTTCCCTTCTTTTTACTTTTTGCAAATATCCAGAATGTTTGAAATGGCCACCCCTACTTCATACACAAACCATCATCCAGAAAGTCTATATTTTGACATGTATGAGTTTGAAATGATATGGTACAAAAGCAGGTCAAGAGTGAAGCCATTCATAGAATAAGCAATGAGCAGAATATGAAATTTTTACCATAACTGTCCAATCTCCACTTAACTGACCATAATTGGCCCTAGTCTATTCTGAGTGCTCTGCCTGCACCCCACCCTCCAATTCTCTCTTTCTGTGTGAAGGAGAAGCTTGAACCATTCTTTAAACAATCATAACCACCAGATTGCACCACAGAAATAGATGAAAACAGAGTCCAGAAATAGACCCTATATGAGCGGAGTCTTCTCCACCCCAGTACAGGCCCGGTGGGTGGCTGAGTGGTTACAGTGCCCTCCCCAGACTTTGCTCTAAACCACAACATTATGAAAAGCAAGAATGACTGAAAAGCCTGTTAAGGCTAGCAAAAAGGATGGTCAGAGTGACTTAAGACATGTTCTGAGTCCAAAGATACAGTGCAGTCTTAAATACAGGACGTCCCATTTTCTACATTACCCAAATGACCGTGAATAACTTTAATACTGATGAAGATATGGTGACTAAATTTGGATTAAATATACTGCAGTATGTGTGCAGAATACTGGCATGTACAATTACAATATAGGTAGATGGGTGTTAGTTTCTGATTAATAATATATGTAGCTGTCAGAATAGAGGCCGGCGCCTGTTCAGCCATCTTCATTGGTCGCCTGCCACTGCAGTGCCCTCAGTTTAAAACCCTCAGTTATCCTTTTATACACAGCATGGGATGTTGATTAGTTCGCCCTGTCAATTTTGCAACAATCAGTGCATAATGTATCAGTTCACAGTACAGGAGGAGTATTCATGGTGTGAATGTACCGGATAACAAACTCGATTCAAAAGATTAAAAAATTATATTATACATTTTATAATAATAATTATAAATAATAATAATATTATAAATTATAATATTTTTAAATATAAATATTATAAATATTATTATAAAAATAATATTAAAGTTATTTGTGATTGTTTGGGTACAGAAACAAACTGGACACCCTGTACAAGAAGCTTGTATTGAATGGTCACTGGGTCAATATCTTTCCTGTCACTGTGGTGGTGTTTTTCTGTGACTCGGTCTTTGATTCATTTGTGCATTCTTTTGCATTTCATCTTGATTCAGTCTGGACTTGGTCTTGCTCTGATTTGGACATGGTCTTGTCTCATTTGAAGTCAATGTTGACCTGGTGTTCTAATTTGGATTGTATTCAATCCCACTTCCATTTGGACTTAGTCCTGACTTGGTTGTTTCTATCATTTGGACGAACAGCAAACAGCTTGCAACACCCCATCCCGAACCTCAACCACCAAAAAAAAAAAAGATCCCCAGTAGAAGGTGCAGGAGATAGCATGGCTGCACAGTGGGAACTCTTGTCCTACAGTAATATACAAAAATACTGTTTATTTCTAGGTAATAAACACTGAGATCCAGACACACGAGGCTGAGAACCCACATGAAATGAGCCATAGTAGAGATGAAGGGCCTCAAGTGAATACCCCAAATAAATGACTAGAATGAAAGAAATGGATGAAGGCTTGTTTATTTTTGACCTACCACTCATCTGTCACAGCTCCTTCTTTGTTTCACTCATTTTCAGGCTGGTGGAGGTTCATGTAAGTCAGCTACTGGGTGAAGTGTTTTCCTGCTGTAGACAAACACAGGCTGAGTGGTGTCCAGATTTGCAGAGTCACAGGGCTAATGTGTCTCTGTGAGTCTCCTACAGGGAGCTGCGGATTGAACCGTGACAGCTCGTTTTCATGCCATGCCAGCGAAAGCATAGCTCTCATGTTTTGCTGTTTTTCATGTTTTCCCCCAGTCTCACCCTCACTCGCCTCTACAACCAGGGGACAAAAAAATCAGCCTGAAAAATAAAGCACTCGAGGGGGAGTGCCGAGAAACAGCCTCGCAAAAATAACAGCTTTAGTCGTGTGGTGAAAACCAGGCTGTGTTTAAGACATTAGTAATCTGTGGACAGGGAGAGCTCATGACTAACAGAGATACAGTCATGTTAGAGAGAGAGAGATGAGAGAGAAAGATGAGAGAGAGAGAGAGAGAGAAAGAGAGAGAGAGAGAGAGAAAGAGAAAGACAGAGAGAGAGAGAGAGACAGAGAGAGAGAAAGAGAGAGAGAGAGAGAGAGAGAGAGAGAGAGAGAGAGAGAAATTATTGGCATTAAAGCAAAGTACTTGATGAGCCAAGACATGTTTGGAGTCCAAATTTTGCTTCCTTAGTACAAATGGAGCTGTAAGGCCAACATTGCTAACAAACACTAGAACTCAGTAGTCACTGAACAATAGTCACAGTTTGTTTCACTGTGTACTGCTCACTACTGTATATGGTAAAATATGGACTCGAACCTCATCCAGACCATAATGAAAGCCTCACAGACTAATGGATGTAGTGCTTGTTAGCAACATTAACCTCGCAGTTCCAGTTCTGAAGTAAAGAAACAAAATGTGTACATTTGAGAAGCAAAACATTATGCACCAAAACAGTTGTGTTCATTATGTTAAGACTTGTTTGGCTGTCAGGCTTTATGCTTCATCAAAGGACTGCATACTAGTGCATCTTCAAATTGCCAGATGTCTGAAGGTCTCAGTAAACTTTTTTGCAGAGATGATGTTGTCCAGGCTTCAGTGAACAATATGATATAATTGTGGAGAAAATGACCCTTGCTGAGGTTTCTCTTGTTGTGTTGCTCACCTGACAGCTATGTGAACTCTGCATACAGAACAGGACCTGTGATTGTTCAATACAAAAGAAGTGAATGGATGAACTTGAGAAGCATGTGAAGCCCAATCACACATTCCAGTCCTGATCATACTTCGCAGAGACATTCCTGCTGTTTTTAAGTCTACCTTATATACAATAGAAAGACAGAGACGTGTAATTGTGCTTCACAGCAGTTCTCAGAGCAGCAAAATCAGCTCTTCCTCTTCTACCTTCCAATATGTCAGACGTCTCCATAGCTAGAACCATTGAAGTAACATAGCCATTGACATCTCAAAATGCAATATCACCACCTGCAGTAATGGAGTTTACACAACAGGGAAAACCAAACCACAGAAAACATGCAAGCTTGTGAAAGTGCTTTAGGCATCACGCAACCCTCAGAAACTTTACCAACACAACCAGTTTGCCTTTCACTCTTTTGTTTAAACCCCCCTATGAACATTTTCCATGATATAGGCCCTTTAAATTGGAATAGAAGTGCCCTAAAATACTCCAAATTCCACAACCTACTCCCCCTTTTCAGCATTCAGCGTGACTGTATGTAGAAAGCAGTACCAGCTGGCAGCAAACATGGAAATACTCTGGGGTTTGAAAGAAAGATCTGTACATATTTATGGGCAGAAGACCAGCTTGTTACATTTCCCTGAGCTCAAAAGCAGGGGGAAGTCCTGCAGGCCACTCCAGTCACATAGACAGATTCATGGAGCCCAGTCAGAGGAATCTGCTTAGATGAAATATATGTGCTCAACTCCTATAGGTCATATATCTCTACTCCTCCCACATACCTTTGTTCTCTTCCTGTGTGAAAGGCTCCTAACTAAAGCTCTTCATATCTTTATGTCTAAGGTGCACGTTCATGCTGGGTGACAGTGTTTAATCTAGATTTTGAATTTTTGTTGTGTAATTAAGCAGTGCAAGTTCATATAGATTTTTAAAACCATTCATGGCAGACCATGTCAAATTTGGTCCACCACCAAACATCATTTTTACCCACTAAACGGACTTAATGGCATCAAAACATAGCATACATTAAACAAATCAATACAGTACTTCAAGTTATCAAATACATTTATACCAACTACTCAATAATAAGCTCCCCAGACAAAATATTGTCTTTGTGTTTAAGGTGGTAGTAAATTTAGGGTCCTGCAGATGGCACAAGAATGATGGGGCTATAAATATCTGCAGGGTTGGCGAAGAGATTCATAGATGGAGAAGAGGTGCTGCAGTGCAGTGAATGTCTCATTTGATGTGTGGGAAATCGGTCACAAAGCATTGATTGGTAACAAGGAGTGATTGCATTTGTGTGCCAAACACCATACATGTGAAGGAAGTAGCTGAATTTGTAGGTATATTCAAGTGTACTGTATAGTCATACAGATGTACCAACAGTGGCTTTGGCGAAAATCCAAGCGTTAATACATTTGTACTGTTCAGAATTGTGGCCAAAAGATGAAATGGATAGACAGGGACTGCTGGCTGGTTTCACAGCTTGTGAATGAAAATTCCTTCACTTCCAGGCAAGAATTACTTTTAGAAGTCAATACCTGTCCTTCACAAAATTTCCGAAAAGAACCCTCCACGGGGAACTGCATACCATCAACATATGGAGCACAATGATACACAAGACGCCTTCAGCCTTGAATGCTGTCAATCACAATTCTGTTGAGAATTTCTTGTAGATTGGAGTTTTCCCCACTGTTGGTAGACCTGTATGACCATGCGCTTTGATACACCTGCAAATTCAGCTACTTCCTTCACACAATGGCTTTTGGTGCAAACAAATGCAATCACTCCCTTTTTCATTAACATCTGCTTTGTGACTCATTTTATACACTGTGAAAAAGACATTCACTGCACTGCACTACCTCTTCTCAATCTCTGAATCCCATAGCACATCCTGCAGGTATTTATAGCCCATCCTTGTGCAAGTTGCTAAACACTCAAGGTGACTAATTTTTTGTCTGATGGAGCTTATGTCTAACTAATAGTAACAATAACATTCTGTTGTTAAAGGGATTAAACCTGTGTCAGTTCAGATGTTCCACATGTCAGATGTAAAGCTGCACACAACTTACAACATGCCACTAGATGTGAGAAAGTTTCACTGTCCTTAAGCTTGTTCTGCTGTAGAAGGTTACTGTATATGGACCAGCCTTTCAAGCTTGTTTTTAACTTGGAGCCCACAGTGACATAAAGGACATCTCATTAGTGGTTAGCTGCCAGTAGATGTTCTGGACCTTATGTGTCAGATGGTGATGTTCTTTGTATGTGACTCATGCGGAGGTGTTCTGGCCTTTCCTGTGCTTCTCCTACCACCTGGTCTCTCTCCATAAACTTATTTATCACATAATCTTCTTCCATTGTACTGTGGAGGTGGCGCCGTTCTGCATGAGAACATATCTGGTAGAATTCTTACTCTCAGGCTCCGCCAAAGTCCCCGTTTTCTCATCACAGGTTTTCAGCAGTAATGTGGTCTGTAGCAGGTGGGTGCACTCTGAGAAAAAGGGTATTTCTGTAGAACTTCCATGGGACTTCAAACTCCTACATGGATGCTGTTAGCACAAATGTCCTGAACAGAAATAAATCAGTTACATGACGAGTTGATTAAACAAAATGCTTTGAGAGGAATCTTGCAGTAGTTAGAAGCCAAAACTAACCATAGTACTTAAGATCTACATGTACAGCTGGACTCGTAGACAGCACAGAGTAGAGATTTTATTGGTTTTAAGGGTTTTATGGGAAACCGGATTAATCACACCCACTTATCAGAGAAGCCGGTAGCAGCAATATGAGCTAATGTTGATATAGTGACCAAACTAGTGTTATTATTTTTGCTGTCTACATCAATGTGTGTTGACCAAAAGGTATATGAATTGCAACTCAACCCATTTTACAGACTGCAGAAGTTGTATGCACTTACTTCCCCATTAGAGGAGGAGCAAACACATGCTTGTAGGGATGCACCAAATATTTGGCACCTTGAATTATTTGGCAGAAAATGGCAAAAACTAAAATATTTGGTGTTTGCCCAACAGTGCCATTTTAATGACACTGTTAACTTTTTCTAGTTACTGTGGTAAAGTTAGTTTAGTATTGCACATTAGTTTGACATTCAGAATTCACCAGTAAACAAAACACAGATCCACCAGCACAGTTAGTTGGTTGGTGAAACTATAACCAGAACATTTACTGAACAGCACTTATTATGATGAACAGCCACTTAGCTTTGTGCTTGTTTTAGCTCGTGTTGTGTTTGCTCTGAAGGCTTCTGTGTTAGGGTCTGTCTCACAATTACCAAAATGTTCAGTGTTTCAATTAAATCATTAGTTGAAGCTGTTTTTAATTTTTTTATAGTTGCATTTTATAAGCAGACTGCAGTCTAGGTAGGTGCATCCTCTGTAGTACTGTCCGAAGAAGGATCCTATGAAGGCTACTTGTATCACGTCATGCAAAATTGAACTGTATACCAAGGTTGTGTTGCCATCATTAGAAAGGAATGTGGGCAGGACGTTTGATGGAGAAAATTGTAAAACTGCTTTTTTGGCACCAATTTTCATTAACATTACTTGAACAAAAAACTTGTGTAACTCTTCAAAAAATATATAAAACTCTTATATTTAATGTCAAATTCTGCTGTCTCACTTCTGTTTGATACAGCGCTTGCATTGTACTACCAGAGACAGAGCCATATGCAAAGGATTATGGGTGAAAGTAGAGCATAAATGATGATCCCATTGTCTGCTTCCAAATCAGCCGATTACAGTCTGCATTTCTCTGCTGTAATCGAGTGATTCTTCTGTTTCAGCAGCTTTCTATGACATGGTGGTTTGCCAAATGTAGCATGTTTAGACTGCAGCCTAGCTTTTTGAAAGTGAAAGTAAAGTTTATGCAAGCTCTGCCCTGTAGAGGTCTGTGCAAGACTGATATTTTAATCCCGCTCCATCAACAGTTGGCAAAATTTGTCCTGATCCTGCCCACAACATAGACAATTTGGCCTGCTCCCTCCTGCATTCCCATATGAGGGTAAATGGCATCTATTACTGTATTTGATACTATTCTGTGACTTATAATGATTGCTACATGTGAGACTTGACATCAGTTGACTAAGTTAAGTTTCATTTATCACTCAGCACTTTCAATAGTTGAGATCGATGCACAATCTAAAGCAGGGTTGCCAGGACCAGAAAAATCCTTCAGCCCATTGTTTTCCTAAAACTTCTCTGATCATACACAGCCTCCTATAACCATCATGTTCAATCACCCCCAATAGAATAATTCTAATAATAAAATTCATGCTAATCAATGGGCCCCAGTCCTTTTGAGGACTTCTAGACTGAATTGTGAATATTGATCTGCTCATGACTCTCAAGTATTGACCATGGTCCATGGTTCTGTGTCCTCTTTCTCTTTAGGTTTTGGGTCATTATATCCGCAGGCAACAGGACCCAGAGACCTTCATTAATGAGATTAAATACATTGCCAGTGACCCGGATGAGAAATACTTCTTCAATGTAACTGATGAAGCAGCTTTGAATGACATCGTAGACGCACTGGGAGATCGTATCTTCAGCTTGGAGGGTAAGAGAGATATCATTTGTGTAAAAACTAGTTGTATGGTCAACTGCCAAACTGCGGTGATACAGTATGTAGCTCTTTCACCATCTCATATCTGATTTGAGCAGAACATTGAGCAGGACATTGCCCTTTTCTGTTCCTGCTCGTGTTGACAAAAGGTGAAGTTCTGTTGTGAAATACAGTGTGATTGTTTAGTTATAGCCATTACATTTGATAGGTTTCACCTTTACCTTGTTCAAATGTGCATGATTGCATCATTACTAGTGCAACCAGTGTGGATCTGCAAATACAACTACTGACCACGCAAATCCGATTTGGTCACTTAAAAAACTAATCTGATTCATCCCACAGTCTGAACAAACCCAAAATCAGATTTGTGTCAAAATCTGTATATTAAGACTGAGGTCACATTATCTTATGTAGCCACATTGGTTCATGGCAGTGAGGCAGGCAGATGTTGGCTAGAGTAGTACAGGAAAAGATGAGCAAATAGCCAAACATGGAGAACTCTTTGTGGATTATAATTTATTTAAGGGTGATTTCCAGACACGGTTCTGAATTTTTTAGGCACGGAAAACAAAGACAAAAAAAGGAAGAAGGTGGCACATGTCTAAATAAATAAATAAATAAATAAACTAGTGCAGTGTAGTAAAGTAGTAAAGTAAAATGCAGTAAAGTGTCCTCATAGCCATTGTTTTAATTGGATCAGCCGAGGCACTTGGTAAGGATAAGTGGAGAAACACTGGGCTTTTCTTTCAAACCATTTCTTGTTTCCAGCTTTGATGTCTTTATATTTTGTTTTTGGCACTGAATGAATGAAGCCCTTTTACTGTATACATTGTGATATATTGAAAATGAAAGTGCACGTTCATTGACCAATGTGCTTCCACACAGAGGAATTTGACCTTGTCATTTTAACTCATCTGTGCAGTGAAACACACACACACACACACACACACCTGAGCCTGAGGCTGAGGGCAGCCCCTATCCATGGCACCCAATTTAGGTACCTTGCCCAAGAGCACTTGAGTCATATCCTGCCAGGGGATTGAACCAGCAACCTTCCTGTCACAAAACCTGGTCCCTCCATCACCAGGCCATGGCTGCCCCTCTGTCTTACATTAACAGAATTATTTCTTTTCCACACAAAGAAAGAAGACTGGAGACTTCCTTGTTTCTTTATGTCCAGGTGTTTTCTTCTCCTTACGTGTTTTCTCATCACAGGTTTTAAAGTCTATAAACAGTAGTCAAAGTAGGATGGAAACAACACATCAAATCAGATTTGTCTGTTCATATTGAGTCACATTTTAAACTATTTGCAATAGATTTTGTGTGGTTTCTAGTTGTCTGGACTATCAAAGGTCAGTCTTGGTATAATCTACATATGACAAAAATTGCATTTGATTGCTGATTGGCTGTTGTCTGGTGGTTATGGATCTGTACTGCAAAATCATCATTGTGAATTTAACTCGCTGGGTGTTAATTTGATCACTATTCCAGTGTTTATATAATTTGTATTTGTTACACTTAATTATGTTATTCCCCATCACTTTGTGTGTTAATTTGACATTCATAATGTGTTTTTTTTACACTAAATCACGTCACATTAAGACTCGAAGTGATGGGGAATAACACAATAAAAAATACTAATTCAGGTGTCATAACACAACACTGTGAGTGTCAGAAATGTAACTATTAAATGGTTACCATATTAACACTTTTCAAAGTGTAACTTTAACTCAGAATTGGTGAGAATTATATAAATACTGGGATAGTGCTAATTTTAACACCCAGTGAGTTAAATTAACACTGATGATTTTGCAGTGATATGAAAATAACTCAGTCAGGAGTGTATAAACTCAACTACTGTAATGAGCACCGCACCCAGAGTTGTTTCAACACTGAAGGTGCTCAAACAACACCCCAAATCAACACCCACCAACACAAAATAAGTTTCACTGAAATATTAACATAGATACACACTATTATTTTTGCTGTAGGGTTGCTGGTTTGATCCCTGGACAAATCATGAATTGAAGTGCCCTTGAGCAAGGCACCTAACTCCCTGGGCGCTGTGGATAGGGCTGCCCACTGCTTCGGACACATGTTCCCACAGCCTAGTGTGTTCACTAGTGTGTGTGTTTCATTACACAGATGGGTTAAATGCAGAGGTCCAATTCCGTTCAATCACACTGACAAAGAAAATTGCTTGACATTTTGCTGTTCAGAATGCAGAAAAATCTTGCTCAAAGTCTTGCTCAAAGCAGATATACAGGTTTGATTTTCCCTGCAATGTAAAGAAGGCCTTACAGTTAGTCATGTTACATTTGTAGGTGAGTATAGAGTTAGGAGTGTAGTCCCAGGATTGTTAATGGTACCACAGAAGGTAGCACTGTTGTCTTATACACTGTGGTGATGCTGTGATGCTGTGATTTTTAACTGGATGACTTATGTAGTGGTGTAGGCTGCCTTTGCAGTGCTGTGGCAGTGATGACCATTTCATATTTGCTGATAATAAGTCTAAGGCACAGGAAAGGATGATGCCACCTTGTTAGAGGAAGGGAGGAGATAAACCTAAAGGGAGCTATATCAGCTAATGGGAGAGGAAGGAAGGGTGGAAAGGAGTGGTGAAAAGAACACTTGTGAATATGAACACGTCTGCTGGCACTGCAGGACGTCCACATTAATCAAAACTGAGAGACAGCAGCTTGGGTCTTGGACACTACCATTTAAGAGTTTGGAAGCAGATGTC
Organism: Crenuchus spilurus; assembly: GCA_036984385.1. NCBI lineage: Eukaryota > Metazoa > Chordata > Actinopteri > Characiformes > Crenuchidae > Crenuchus > Crenuchus spilurus. The sequence goes on from BRDA01010626.1 coordinate 65,645, forward strand.
CTACTAATTTTTAGATGTTTTATTTAATATTTCGGCTAAGAATTTAGTCATTCTTCTTCATCCTCCTTCAGTGTGTTCAGTCATACATGCTTTAATGAGCCTTTATGTATTAGTCAGTTAAACTGAACCTGACTGTGACTTCTGTGATGTGATATACTGGTGTTGCTTTGCGTTGACAGGAACATTGGGATACAATGAAAGTGCCTTCCTCATGGAGATGTCCCAGATTGGCTTCTCAACACATATTTTAGATGTGAGTAAACAATTAAACAAGGTAAAGGCTTTTTCTTTGTCTCTAAAGCATTGATAATGGGCTGCAGAGTGTGACGTGCAGGGAGATGCAGGATTAGAATCCAAACAAACGGTTTATTAGCAAACACATAGCACTAAACACCATGACTAACATACACATTCACATTCGCACAAGCGACAAGACACATTGGAACAGAGGGGTATATAACACACACTCAGTCAACACATGGAATGAAGAAGTGCTGTGAACTTGAACAAGACACAGGTGTGAGCACTGATACACGACATGATGAGACAAATGGTGGACACGTGACAACAGATGAAACAAAGGGGGTGTGGCGGGAGCATGACACAGAGATAGATGCATTACTGGATTTAACATCGAGCCTAACTCATCACAGAATTGTCTCAGACTGTTGAGATGTTTTCGTAATCTGTTGTAGACTTGATCATGTGATTAAGATATTGTATATCTAAGAAAGTGGACAGAAGTATACTCACCTAATGTCTGGCCAATCATATTTACTCTATATCCCAGTTACCTCATATGTACAGTAGTTAATCGACCAAGAGTCCAAATTTAGCTTTTTTTAGTTTAGAACTTGAGCTGTGAACATTTCTTTTTTTTTTACCCAATATTCTCCCTAATGTGTTTGTTAGCCAATCGACCCGCCCATTCCATGACTCTCCCTATCACTTGTAATGTCCCTGACTTTAGGAGGGTGCAGACTAACATGGGCCTCCTCTGATGCATGTGAAATCAAGCTTTGCCTCTTTTCCAAATGCTGCTGATGCATCACCAGGCAGCCAACATGCTCAAGTGCAGCATCCCCCAGTTCTGGTGGATCGCCTGGCAGATGCTTGAGCCAGCCATTTAGTAGTGCTGGGGAGAAAGTGCCATCTTACCTGATCAGAGAGTGCACGGCAGCCCGGGTTCTAGACTGCTTTGCTTGGGGGGCAGTAGAACATAGTGGGTAGGCATGTTGGTAGTCATATTTTTAAAGCCAGAAATATATTCAGGGCTGTGTTTGTGCATGAATAACAACAGCACAGCTAATGATACTGGCTTAAATTAATGTATGAGGTAAAGAAATAAACATGTTGTACTTGTCTTCAAACTGAAACGTAAAGCATAACGATTGAAGATTATACATTGCTTATGTAAATTAATAAAGATGATCTAATTGAGATTTATTTCAATACCCCACCTTTGATAAATTAGCATTACACTGATAGAACAACTCTGTTATATGGAAAAAAGTACCAGCAACGCCTGGTGGAGTCTGACCTGATGTGGAGGAGCCCTCAGATGAGACACTCGATTTTTTTTTAAATCAGAAAACGACGCTGTTAATATTACCATATAATATTATTAGTACATATATTAGTAGATTATATACATATAGTATATGCTATATATTAATTATAGGGTTTCCTACAATGTATATTTATTTAAGGAAACATTCACAATATACATACAGAGAGGTGTCAAGTTAAGCCTGTTAGGAAAGATTAGCTGCTACTAACCAAGTTAGCAGCTTGCTTAACAGCTAGCACTAACTCTCAGCTAACACTGAGCAACAAATCACCACAATTTTGCAAACGTTACCTTGTGGAGGTTTGTTTAAGCTGGAAGAAGTGTTTAATTTGCCCTTATATATCCCTGCCTCTCATGTTCACACTGACGGGACCTGTTGTACTGAACCAGAACGTCTCTGAATGAAGTGAACTTCTCCAGTCTTCTGCTTTTATATGACTCAATCAGAAATAAGCAAGGAAATATCTTCACGCTGCACAACAAAATGTGTTTTTGTGATTTTTTCACAGATCATTTAAAAACTAGCTGTTGCTGCATTGAGCTTTGGGAGGAAAGACAATTTGGGGGGGCAATTTTTAAAAATTGATTTGAACTCACGATCCTCAGATCATAGTGACAACAACTTAGTCCAGGGCTCCTGAAGCTATGAACATTTCTAACAAACACTGGAACTCAATAGTCACCCAAGTAACCCAATTGTTTCTGTAAAAATACATAACCTAAAGTTATTTTGAATCAGCTCATTCAGATCATATTGAAGGTCTCACAGACTAGTGGGTTTGGTTTAGGATGCAGTATGACTTGACTATGACTGTGACTTATAAAAAATAAAACCTCACCACTACAGACAGACACTTCAGACAGCAGCAGGGCTGGTAGAAGACAGATCACTAAAGCTTCTTATAGATCAGTGTTTCCTGTTCTAAAATGAAGGGCACAGCATTCAGCTACACAAGTTTATGCTATCATGTTTAAAGCTAACCACAAGTCATGCTGTGTCCTAAACCACATCCATTAGCCTTCATTGAGATCTGGGTGAGGATTGAGTGGGTTCAGATAAATATTGTTTGTGTGTTTTTGTACCTACACCAAATCCTGTGTCGTACTGAACACCAATC
>BRDA01010626.1:68342-85681 GCA_036984385.1 Crenuchus spilurus
AGGATTGAGTGGGTTCAGATAAATATTGTTTGTGTGTTTTTGTAGAAACACCTGGACTATTTGAGTGACTACTGACTATAATTCACACAAAGCAATCCAGACTGTTCTCCTCAGTAGTTCCCAGATGGTGGAACAAGCTGCCTACCACCACTAGAGCAGAGGTGTCCCTCACTGGGTTCAAGAAACTCCTAAAATCCAAGCTCTTCAAAGAGCACCTGCTCTAGTGATCCCAACTACTCCCCATGAGTACTGATATACACTCAGCATTCAATATCCAAATGTTAATTATTTAACTTTAGTATTTTTCTGCATTTGTACTTTCCTACTATTGTAAGTCGCTTTGGATAAAAGCGTCCGCTATATGTAATGTAATGTAATGTAATTTAATTATTTAGTTAGTCTCACAGCTTCAGTTTTACTAAAGAAGCACAATTTGGACCCCAATTCATTTTGAAGTGAAGTTACAGGTAGAACTGTTCTTTGAAGGTTTTATGCAGAATGTGTTTGCAAGAGATCTTCTGAAGTGTCGGCTTGTGTGTGGTTTTATTTACTGTGGTGTGAATAAGAATTAATAATGAATCATTATTGAGACCTGACAGTGTCTCTGCTTTGTATTGTAATCTCTCCCAGGATGGGATTTTGTTTGGGATGGTGGGAGCGTATGACTGGGAGGGAGGAGTGCTAAAGGAGAGCAGTGGCGGGAGGATCATGCCTCCTCGAGAAGCTTTTGAGAAAGAATTTCCGCTGGAACTGAAGAACCATGCTGCTTACCTGGGTAAACTCACTACATACAGTAACTTGCATGAGTCTTCCCACCTAATGCATATTGAACGTATAATACATATATTATTATTGCATCTAGATACTGACATCTATAAATGTTGGAATACATTAAAATACAAACATTTCTGTGTGAATGTTCCACTCAAAAATGATTAGATTTGCATACTTTTCCACTTACCTCACCTTACCTATTAAAAACCGCCAAGACTTGGCTTGGATTACAAATTTAGATTTTTAATAAGAACTCACTTCATCCTGATCTTAATGAAGGTCTGACAGACTAGTTGATGTGGTTTAGGACACAGTGAGACTTACTGTGAGCTTTATAAAAGAACTAGAACTTGTGTAGCTAAATACTGCATCCACCACCTTAGAGCAGGAAGTGCTGATCTAGAATCAGCTTTATTGATGATGAGCATCCTACATACAGAGGAATTGGATCCAAGATCAGTTTTCTACCAACCCTGCTGCTGTCTGAAGGGAGGTTTTATTAATGTTTATAGTTCACAGTAAGTCATTCTGTGTCCTACACAACATCCAATAGTCTGTTTTGGTGATATTTTTACAGAAACATCTGGCTCATTTCTGTGACTACTGACTTCTAGCAATATTAGCCTCACAACTACATCTGAGGTCGGTGAAAAAATGTGCAAATGTGATTTTTGAATGAAACATTTCCTTAAAAAGATGGTTGTGTGTATACTCCTGTTGCAGGTTACACCGTATCCTCAGTGATCGTAGGCGATTGGAGGAGACTGTATGTGGCTGGGGCCCCCAGGTTCAAACACAAAGGAAAGGTCATCCTCTTTGATCTCAGCCCATATGGAGATGTTACCATCACACAGGCCCTCAATGGAGAACAGGTACAGACTACTCCACATGCATGTAAAAGCAGCAGATGTTGATGGCACTTCCTTTATAATGATAAATAAACAGTCCTGGAGCATTGGAGCCATTTCTGAGGGGCTATATGTTATTCAGACCTCAAATGAAATGTAGAACGTGAACGTAAACTGATGTGCCTTCACCAGTGATAACCAGGGCTGACCATTATAGACAGGGGGGGCATTTAGATGTTCATTCAGCCCCTGATTGACTTTTATCCCTCTTTATATTTCCTCTGCCCTGTCAAAGTCCCTGATTAATCCTGCAACTTTTGGGCCTGAAAAAATAAGATTAGATTGTTTTCAAAATAACCATCCAAAAACGCTTCCTGTAAAACAAATCCTCTGCTTCTTGTTCTTTTTCTCTGCAGATTGGCTCGTATTTTGGCAGTGAGGTGTGTCCGGTGGATGTAGATCAGGATGGTATAACAGATATCCTCCTCATTGCTGCCCCCATGTTCCTTGGAGCCGGAAACAAAGAGACTGGCAAGGTCTACATCTACTGTTTAGATGGGGTAAGATGCAGCAGTAGGATGTGGATCCATATCATTGAGAACATATTTCTAAGCTTTGTATAATAGCAAATGACTGATGGTCCATCTTCCCACCTACCAGTGGTACAATGATACAGTTGACTGGCTGGTTGGGCCAGTTTTGGCCTGAAATAGAAATGGAGTTCAAACATTTCAATAGATGTGGCATAGTTCAAATGCCATGTCAAACACCCGGGCCAGTTTTGTCCCATACACACACACACATCAGAAATCAGAATCAGAATCAATTTATTGTCAGTGCACAGGTACAAGTACAAGTACAGCGAAATTATCATCAGTCAGAAGAGAAACAGTGGAACACAATGGGGAGGGAGGGGAGGTGATAAAAAAATAAAACCCCCCTCAACCCCCGTACTGTGCTCTAAGTCGGGCGCAGTACGGGAGCACAGGTGGGAAAAGAAAAACATCACCTGTTATTACGCCTAAAGCACAACGACAAGACATAGCAAATGGTGAGGGAGGGGCTGGGAGGGTAGGTGGGGGGGGGTAGAGACAGGCCAGCAGTGGCAGAAGGATCAGAGCGCTTTCGCAACAGAGTCGTCATGCCCCCGCCCGGGAATGAGCCATCAGAAGCGGTTGGTGATGGGTTGGGGTAGCTGGAGGGTGGGGCAGGAGACAACAGGTTGTTTGCCCTTCTGCAGTCAGAGAGTCTGTGTTTCTCAGTCCGCACGATGACACGCGATGAGCACAGCAGCTGTGTAGCCTTGAACAGCTTCCAGGCGCCCAAACAGTTGCCTCCCTTATCAGGAACACGATAAGGTGACAGACCCTAGCAACATTTAGCAATCCTGCGGGAGAATTTTTCAGCCGGGCAATCAAGGCCGAATAAGGAAAAATAAAGTTTAGTGCGAGCAGACCTGAATTTAGACTTGACAGGTCGAATCAAAGTTGGGCGCCTCATAGGCCCCGACAAGCAACTCAACACATTAATTTCTCAGTAAACGAAGATATTGTGCCAATTCAGCAAAATTCCGTACCAGTATTCCAAATAGTGCGTCCTCTTCCTCATCCACATGGAGAGTGTTGCTAGACCCATTAAGTCCATCGCATGTACAGCCACAAACAATCCATCAGGACAGGCAGGCTCCCCCTAGCCCAAACTCCTCATAGAGGAGCAGTGACAATATTTTTGGAGTCCACTTGATCCAATCCAATCCATGGGTTTGCAGGTCAGTGCTGAGTGAAGCCAGGCAGACAGGACAAAGAAGCAAGCAGGGTAGGCATAGTGAGGAGAGAGAAGGAATGCGACCGCCTCCAACGAGAGCCAGACAAGAAAGTCTGCTATAATTGACCCGTTAGTGCTTTAAATGATCACAGTTGGTCCATAATGGTCAGCAATCTGTGACTCAGCTTAAAATACAGGTGCTATGCAAATGTTTGGCACCCTGGTTAATTTTTTATATAATTTTCTGAACATTTTAATGCACATTTTTAATTTATTGGAATTGTAAATAATAAAACATTCAATATGTAATCTGCCATAATTCTGCAGGTTTATTTTTGTTCCAAAATGTCAATTTCAGTCATTTAAGAGTAAGCTGTTCTCTGTAGAAGATGGTTTACACTTTGAACATCAATAAAACATGGAGTTTAACCGGCGGGAAGAAAGTTTTGCATGAGACTATAAGTGACAGTTCCAGGTTTTGATTGGTAGCATTTTGTCCTCAACCTTTCAGGAAGGTTTTGCACCTAATGGGACCCTACACTCTCAGTCTAAAGCTCAAGATGCTCGATTTGGTTATGCCATGGCTGTGGCACCAGACCTCAACCATGATGGCTATGCTGACCTGCTGGTGGGTGCCCCACTAGAGGATGACCACCAGGGGGCACTTTATGTCTACCATGGCGAAGAATTCTATATAATACCCCAATATAAACAGGTAAAGTGATCAGTATGTGCCAGATCAATGTCCTGTGTTTCCTAATCTCCCCAATACCATCTCCCCTAATTTTCTGTATTCCCCAGTGTCCAATGTTCTTCAGTGTTCTGTTGTTCCTCAGTATCTTATATCCCCAGTGTTCTATGTTCCTGGGATCCTATGTTCTCCAATTTCTTATGGTCCCCATTGTTGTGTGGTCCTATGTTCCCTGGAAATGTGTTGCATAATGTCCTTGTGTTCTCAGGGTTCTATGTTCTCCAGTTCTCCAATATTTAACTTTGCTGTTGTGTTCATTTCAAATCTGATTTATTTGTTGGCAAAATATGTCTTAAATGTTTTTTTTTCTGTTTTTAAGAGCACTTTGTTCTTTTTCCATTGTGTGTCACATGAATCTGGGAAACGTAGAACCCTTGGAACCATGTGCTCCTGCCTTGTAAGCTTATACACCCTCAAGGAGCAGGGGTTAAGCAAGTCTAGCTTTTTATATTCAAAGATTCATTACTTTCTTTTTTTCAAAGATACAAAATACAGAGTTCCTGCGGGCTCTTAAAAAGTCTAAAATTAAAAACTTCAAATTTAAGGCCTTAAAAAGTCTTAAATGGCCATATATCCATCAAATGTCTTAAATTAAAATGATTAAAGTCTTAAATTGTTACTTTTAATTGCCGAGAAGTAGTCCAATCGGAAGTTAGTTTTGCTAACTTCTGCTAACGTCCACTAAATGCATCAGTGTAAATGTAGTTCTGTTCTGTGCTTCTGGGGGGGCTACCAGTGTGGACCGTTGTCATTAAACTACAAATCCTATGACTGCGTGATAACAGCTGTGAATACACTGTTGGCAACTTTCGCTGCTATATTTAGTGAGTTTTCAGACTTTTTTTTTTCCAGAAAAGTAACTAACGACAAATCTAGCGACTTTTCCTTATGTTATTGGACATGCCGTTATGTTTGTGCCACAATTCTGAGCACGTGCAGATGTGTTGAGCGAGCAAGAAGATTTTTGCACGCCCATGGACTCAATATTGTATACAAATCTCTCCTGTGCACTCAACCTCTCTCTGGCTAAGTGAGAATGACATAAAGAAGGAAGTCAAATGCCCTGAGAAGGACATACAGACAAGCTTGCTCAACTCAAGACCCTGAAATCAGTGATAAAAAAGAAGAACTCAGACATATGTAGGGTGAGGTTGTATTTAGACATGCTGGTGTTGTGTTGGTAAGGTCACTTGTGTTGAGAATGTAACAATTTTGATTATCTGTTCTAATATTGAATGAAATTAATCCTTTTCTAAAACTGAATTAATACAAATAAAATGTTTTGAGAATGTCTGGGATCATTAGAATGTTTCTGGCAATTTGCCATGTTGGTCTTAAATTTCACTGAGAATGGTCTTAAAAGGTCTTAACAAAGTCTTAAATTTAACTGACTGAAACCTGCAAGAAACCTGAAAATAGAGGAGTCACATGAAAGATGTAACCCTCTTCTTTCTACTCAAGTTGTTCATTTCCAGTTATTTTGAGCTGCTAATTACTGAACAGTCTCTGCCCTACTGAAGGATGCCCTCTCTTGGCACAAATCTGAATAACAACACGAACCTATATAATGTCCCTTCAGTGCTGCGCAGATCTAAATGCTCTTATATTTTTACTGTTCAGCAGTAAATTGTAAGCATGTCTTATTTTATTACAAATGATCATTTGAAAAAAGTTTTGGGCATTCACATTCAGACAGAGATGATGTGTCTACTTCGTCCAAATCCAATTGCACAGCACATTATACAGTTGGCTGGCTACAGTTGGGCTATTTTGGCTCACAATACACTCACCATTGCTAAAACTGATTCATAAGTGCCTTAAGTGGACCATATTTGGTTCAGAATTGTCTGCTATATGATGAGTATTCAACTAATGAAGTAATCAGTGTTGTTCCTGTCATCTACACCTGATATTCATCTGAGCCTTTTCTCTACTGCTTTCTCCCTGTTTCATTTCTTTCATCCATCCTCCCTGTGGCTTGTCTCTCTGTCTCTGTCTATAGCGTATCTCTGGCTCCTCTCTCTCTGCAGGTCTGCAGTATTTCGGCCGTAGTCTGAGTGCTCTGTTGGATATGGATGGCGATAAGTTGCTGGATCTGGCAGTGGGGGCTCAGGGTAGCGCCGTCCTCCTCAGGTGCTTTTAATCTGTATAATCAAGTAACTCATTTACTTCTCATGATCCAAGCTCATCATCAAATCTCAAACTTCAGGCTTTTTACAAATGCACTAAAATAAGATATGGCTCATGAGACTATTGGATAAAATTTTAAAGCATTTAAAGACATTTTGTTTTCTGTATTTTTGCAGAAACGTCTAAGCTATTTTGGTGACTATTGAGTTCTATTTTTGTGAGTTCACAGATCAACTTCTAAACTGAAGAAACATGTAAATATGAGTTCTTGGTGGATTGTTCCTTAAGAGTTGATCACTTTTGAAATAAGCAAAATGATCCTGAAAGGTTTTTAAGGGTTCCTCAGACTGTCTCTCTGGTGGAACCCGTAATTGTGCTGTTCTTGTTTTGAAAGGTTCTTTGAAAAACCTTAATGTAGGAGCTATCCAGTTTGTCTTTACATGGATAAACCTTTGCTTGGTAGGCAAAAAGGTTCTTGGTGGAACCCAGTTTGTCTTTAAGATGTTCTTTATTTTAAAATTTTTAATTTTAGTGGAACTTTCATTTTTAGAGTGTAGGTTTTCTGTAAGAGTGTTTAACCTGATCGTATTCTTGCATGCAGGTCTCGCAGTATAGTCCAGATCAACGTGAACTTGGCCTTCCAGCCTCACTCCATCAATGTGATCCAGAAGAACTGCCACAGGGGTGGCAGAGAGTCAGCATGCCTTAATGCCACTGCCTGCTTCTTCGCCACCAGCCGCTCTCCAGGAGCATATGGCACATACTTTGGTATAATACAGCATCAAATTACAGACAGTCCTACCTCAGGAATGAAGGCACATATCACTTTCTAATTATCTCAACACATACCCAGATAGCAAATAGTTCTGGCCTGAACTTTCTACTTTCATTGGCCAAAATACTGCTGTGAAATAACGATGATGACTTCATCCAAGTCCAAGTGCCAGAACCGAGCCTCAATTGAACCTGAATTAAAGCATAACTCTGGAATGATACAGTTGGCTGGCTATAGCTGGGCCAGTTTTGTCACAAAATAGAAATGAAGCTCATATATATATATTACATGATAGATTGTATTTGAGTCTTGTGACCCAGAGTTGAAATGCCATGACAAACCTTAAACATGACTGCTAAAGCCAGGCCAGTCTTGACCTAGAATACTCTTGCCATTGTCACAACTGATCTGTAGTGCCTTAATCGGGCCGAATTTGGTCCAGAATTGTGCTATCTTGCTCAAGCACCACTCATATTCTCTAGACTCTAATCTTTTCCCAACACTGTGTCTCCTGTGTCCAGAGCTGCAGGTGGGGCTCATGCTGGATGACCGTAAGCTGTCTGCTCGTGCCCTGTTTGACTCTAACTCCCAGAGACAGACTGTGATAGGGGTCAGAGTTCAAGTGGGAGAGACCCGTTGCCACACGCTGCCCTTCCATGTGTTTGTGAGTTCACACAGAAAAACCAGACATATGGCTGAAAAGCCTCTTTTTAAATTTGGTCAATGATCTTCCTACCAGGTTTAACCCTCTGGAGTCGGTGGACCCACCTGCGGGAACAAAACTTATATGACTCTGAGATTTTATCCGACAAACAAAACTAGACACACCCCATAAACCTTAAAGGGTCTACTTTTTAAATATATAAAACTTGAATCAAATCAATCAATCAATCAAAATTTATTTATATAGCGCTTTTTACAATGGACATTGTCACAAAGCAGCTTTACATAATCAGTATCAGACATTTTGATTCTAAGCCCAATGTGAGCAAGCCAAGGCAACAGTGGCAAGGAAAAACTCCCTCAAGGCTGGAGGAAGAAACCTTGGGAGGAACCAGACTCACAAAGGGGATCCATCCTCCTCTGATCAAACTACTGATACTGGTAGAGATTTACATCCTTAGTTAAATGTAACATGCAGTAAATGTAGTAGCATTAGAGCTTCAGTCCGATCATTTCTAGTAGTAGATGTGTGCAGCAGGTCTGGTGTCAACCGCAGGAAGACCCACTCCGGAGCGGAAGGAATTGACCACATTAGGTGTAGCAGCGCGGGTGGTCAGTTGTGGTCTGCAGGTGAAACAGCCATCGAATACCTTCAGCGGCCTTTTCCTCAGAAAAGAGAGAAGAAAACAAACAGCAAACAGAAACAATTAGGCTGAGTGCAGTAGAAAACATGGGTGAATATTTGGATTCAGATGGCATCTGATCTGACTGGAAGGAAGAAAACTAGAGGGAATATAGAGCGTCATCAGAACAGACAGAATTGAATCAAAATATATTTTAGATATTTGTGAGAGGAGCTTAAATAAGCAGAGACATGTTTGTGAGAATGAGTCAGACACATTCTGTTTTTCCCACCAAACGACGAATGACTGGATGGATGGATGGATGGACAGATCAATCAAACAAAAACAATTTAAATAGCTCAACACAACTAATGTAACAAGTGGTTTCTCTAAATTTAACCTATTCTTCTGTTCAACTACTGCAGTCTCAGAATAATTCAACCCATTCATGACAAGCATCTTTAGTGCAACTTTAGTGCATGTTAGAGCAGCTTATGCAGGTTTTGAGCTGCTGCAAACATGATGCACAGCCAGACACCAGCTTCTGACTGCTTTTTTGAGGAATCTTAGCCCATTCCTCATGGGCATTGGCCTTCAGTTCACTAAAACTCTTGGGTTTATGTGCTGCAGCCGCCTTCTTCAAATTCCACAAAATATTTTCTACAGGGTTTAAGTTAAGTAACTGTCACGGCCAGTCCATAATCTTTCAGGACGTTCAGGTATGCTTGGGATCACTGTCCTGTTGGAAGGTCCAATGACGCCTAAGCTTCAGTTTCCTCACAGAAAGCATATCTTCTACTAGGATTTCCTGATACTTGATTGAATCCATCTTACCTCCATATGCAGCAGGTTTCTAGTGCCAGAGGAAGCAAAGCAGGTCTCCACTGTGCTTCCCTGTAGGCAATGTGTTCTTTTCCGCCTTAACTTCATTCTTTCTCCAGACATACCTCTGATTCGTAGGTCTGAAAAGTTCCAGTTTTGTTTAATTACTCCACAGAACAGAATCCCAAATCTTCAGTGGCGTATTTATATGGTCTTGAGCATATTGCAGCTGATTTTTTTTGTTCCTTTGGGTCAGTACAGATGTATGTATTGGAGTTCTGACATGGAAACCTTCAGCATTTAGTATGTTTCTTACAAACAGAAACCTCAGTACCAACTGCCACCCATCTTTATGCAGGTCTTCTGTAGTCACTTGAGGGTTTTTGACTATCTGTCTACCTGCCTCTTCAGGAAATTGTGGGCAGGTGGTGATGGCTTCTTCTTTTTTCACATCCAGGTAGTGTAGCCAGTGTTCCTTTAAGTTTGAACTATGCTTCTAATTGCATTTCTAGGAACATTCAGTGCCTTTTTTTCCTTGTTTGTGCAAGGCGATGTCTTAACTTTTGGACAACTTTCTTGAGTCTTGACTTAGTGATATATATTTTATTATTATTATTATTATTATTTAATTATTTTTTACCCCATTTCCTCCTCAATGTAATGTAGCCAATTGACCCTCCCATCTGCTAGGACTCTCCCAATCACTTGCAATGTCTCTGACATTTTTGCGGGGTAGCCAATATGCTTGGAGGAAAGCGCAGGATCCCCAGCTGTAATTGGATGGTAGTAGTGATGGGGAGAGATTGCTATCTACCCACCAAGAAAGACAATTTTGCTCTCAAAACCCAACTGTCAGTGGCAAGCAGCATGGCCGGGATTCTAATTTCTGATCCTCTGATAGTGTGTGCAGTAGTAGCAATATTTCCAACATGCATTCAAACATAACGGTCAACAAACCCTTAGCCAGTCCATATATTTCAGCCCATATTTGAGCACATGATTTGCAAATGTGTGCTCTTATGAGGGACTCTGTTCAGGGTGTCAAAGACTGCAGAGGTCCCTAAAAGTGGGACTTTGTTGAATTTGAAGAAAAAAACTTTTTATATTAGTTTTATTGAGCTATTTAAATTCTTCTTGCCTGATTGGTTTATTGCAATCATTTGAAAGTTAGCAAATTTTGGTAATAAACCTAATTCGCAGTGTGGGTTGAATAATGCTAATTGCAACTGTACATACACTTATTAAAGAAGGAAGGAAGGTGCATATATAGATAGAAATCCAGTCAGATAAATGAATTGCTTACATATATTCATAGATTGATTAATTGACAAACACTTTGAAAGCAAATCCCAGGGTCACAAGACTGCCAGTAAAAATGAAAAGATTTTAGTGTTTATTAAACTAACTTTTTTGTATCCACGTTTTGCTTGTTGTTTTCTCTGTTCATCTGACCAATAGGACACAGCTGACTATATCCGACCAATCAGCTTCTCCCTGCACTTTAAAATCAATGACACAGAGAGTGGGCCTGTACTGGACGAAGGCTGGCCAACCACAGTGAAGAAAACTGTAAGTTAAACACAATTCAAGATTGTTCTTAGAGTAACAAATAACACAAATGTCAATCCATTAATCTATTAATCTATTTAATCTATTATGAAGGATAATCTATTATGCCTTGAACTGTTCTTTTGGCCACTTCCATCATTCAGAGATCTGTTTTTATGACATATGATTTCTTCTTTTAGGAGGGAGGAATATATTGCCCCCCTACACTTCCTGTAGAGTATTACAGTCTGTCAGAGTGACTGTGTGGATCATATGAACATTATAGAGCTCTTTTTAAATAAACAATAGAAGTCATATCGCCCCCTACACTTCCTGTAGAGTATTACAGTCTGTCAGAGTGACTGTGTGGATCATATGAACATTATAGAACATTATAGAGCACTTTATAAATAAACAATAGAAGTCATATCGTCCCCTACACTTCCTGTAGAGTATTACAGTCTGTCAGAATGACTGTGTGGATCATATGAACATTATAGAACATTATAGAGCACTTTATAAATAAACAATAGAAGTCATATTGCCCCCTACACTTCCTGTAGAGTATTACAGTCTGTCAGAGTGACTATGTGGATCATATGAACATTATAGAACATTATAGAGCACTTTATAAATAAACAATAGAAGTCATATCACCCCCTACACTTCCTTTAGAGTATTACAGTCTGTCAGAATGACTGTATGGATCATATAAACATTATAGAGCACTTTAAAGATGAAACAGTATAAGTCATATTACCCCTACACTTCTTGTAGGGTGTAGTCTGTCAGAATGACTGTGTGGATCATGTAAACATGATATAATTTTTTTGTGGTTGTTTGTGTGTTTGTCAGATCCCATTTTATAAAGATTGTGGGGAAGATGATGTCTGTGTGACAGACCTGGTTCTACAAGCCCACATGGACATCTCAGGAACAAGGTATTGCTAACCTTAATCCTCTACACTGTTCTTAAAGTTTCCATTGTGTGAATTAAACCTAATGATTGGATTCTGCTAATATTACATGTGATGGGAAATGCCAGAACAGATATTAAATATTACATTATTTAAACTGTATTAAAATGCTATTCATATAACTAGGAAATAACTAAAGCCCAACCATAGCTTTTAGAATTATGTGATGGACTATAAATCTCTTTTCCCATGAAAAAACATTTGCCATGAAATGTTGTGAAAAGTGATTTGTACCTTCTTAAAAGTTCTGAAAACAGCATGTAGACATTATTTGACATTTTGGATTAATGTAGCCGTGTAGGTGAAATATTTAAAGAGGGAGTGCTCAGGAGCGATGCAACTGGCTCCAAAACTGAACTAATGCACTATTTTCCAGGGTTGAGTGAGCTGTGCCTCACTGACACGTGATGCTACAGGGACTGAGGAGATTTTCTTTTGAAGTGTGTGTGTGTGTGTGTGTGTGTGTGTGTGACGTGTGCATTAAGTTGGAAAATGGCTGTATATGAATTAAACTGAGAAAGATGTTTGCAGGGTTCAAGTTATGTAGTTAACAAGTTAAATTTAACAACTGCTGTGAAATATAACACTTTTAATATAAAATCTGTGAATTTCGTCATATGTGTGATACTAGGTCTGTGAAATCCAGTGAATTTAAGTTAAGCTTCTTATAAAACTGAGTGCTATTAAATAATAATCAGTTTGCTTGTGTAACAGTGTTAATGATGAATGTAATAATGTTTGTGTGTGCAGACAGAAGCCGTATGTGATCCGAAGTCCTCGCAGACGGTTAGCAGTGGAGGTTCAGCTCCAGAACCGGCTGGAAAATGCTTATAACACCAGCCTCACTCTGCATTACTCCAGAAACCTGCATTTCAGCAGCCTGAGTATACGGGTACACACACAACTACACTGTGCAGCAGTTCTGTGTAGAACATGTTTACGCTTAGACCATCAATAAAACATGGACTTTAACCAGGGGGTCACTAACTTTTGCCTATGACTGTATACATAGAATAAATATATTTTAAATTAGATTTTGTTTGTATGCGCTTGAAAGGCCATACCGTTAGGATTGACTGGATGGATATTTTAGTGAAATTGATGTTAGGTAAAAGATTCACCATCTTTAGCTGTCTACCTTTAGATTCACCACCTAGATAACCTCATACCATATAGAGGCACAAGATACACAAGACATGGGGCATAGCTATGAAAAGGGACATTGGGGTGGAGTTTTAAAAAAAATGAGGTGGAGCTATTAAAGAAGGCATTTTGGGGTGGAGTATCAAAAGAATAAATAAGGCGGAGCTAAGAAAGAAAGAATTTGGGGTGGTGTTTCAAAAGTAGACATTAAGTGGAGCTATGAAAGAAGGCATTTTCAGATGGAGCTGTGAATGAAGTCAATTGGGGTGGAGCTATGAAAAAAAGCATTTTGGGGTGGAGCTATGAAAAAAAGCAGTTTGGGGTGGAGCTATGAAAAAAAGCATTTTGGGGTGGAGCTATGAAAAAAAGCATTTTGGGGTGGAGCTACAAAAGATCCCAGCAAAAGTATAATCTGTTCATCAATATTACAGTGTTATCACAATGCTGTCAGGACAGTAACCGTGTTTGCAAGGAAGGCATTTGGGGGTGGAGCTGTGAAAGAAGGCATTTGGTTACTGCACATGAACCAGCTGAATTTAATAATTCATTCCATTTATAAAAATACTTCATTCCTCTCTCTATCCCCCTCTTCCTGTCTTTCTCTCTCTCTCTCAGGAGGATGCCCAGTTTAAGATTGAATGTACGGCTCTGAGCTCCAACTCTCACTCTTGTAATGTCAGTTATCCAGTGTTTCGCTCCCAGTCCAAGGTAAATCCACTTTTTCTGCTTCTGCTGTTCATCTGTTCCTGATTCTCTTACAGAGAACACAGAGAGCAGATTACTTCTGATTAAACACACACTGAAGCTCTCTCTCTCTCTCTCTGTCTGTCTCTCTTTCTCTCTGTCTGTCTGTCTGTCTCTTTCTCTCTCTCTCTCTTTGTCTGTCTGTCTCTCTCTCTCTCTCTCTCTCTCTCTCTGTCTCTGTCTCTCTGTCTGTCTCTATCTCTTTCTGTCTCTCTCTGTCTGTCTTTCTCTCTCTCCCCCTCTCTCTCTATCTGTCTCTGTGTGTTTGTCTCTCTTTTAGGTGAACTTCATGATGGAGTTTGAGTTTAGTTGCACGTCTCTAATCAATAAAGTTCAAATGAAGCTTGTTGCAGCAAGGTACATGCGCGCACACACACACACACACACACAACACAGCATAACATATTCCATTGAAGAATTTAAATATATTCTTACAAACTCAATGCAATTGAATCAGCACTTTTAAAAATTACACATTCACTTATTGATCATCATGTGTATCATTTTCAACCAAAATGAAATTTTTGGTTGATATGTAATGACTGTAGAAATAGTTCCTGCACTCACATTAGTATATTTGCACATTTTAAAGCATAATTCTGATTGAAATAGCAAATTATTAAAACTGAATCAAGTTTAGGAGAAGTATCCTTGTTCACTCCTTGTTGAGTCATTTTGGAATCAGATGTTAGTGAGGTCAGAGGTGTTTAAAGCTTGTTTATATGTTACAGTGACAGTGTGGAGCGAGAGGACACTCTGTCTGATAACACAGTTCAGATACAGAGTGTAGTTCAGTACGAGCCGGATCTTTTCATCACCAGGTCTGTGACTTAACTTAACTAAACTTAACATGTAGAAATGGATTTGTTAGGTAATGCTAAAAGAAATGCTAAATAATAAAACCAGGTTTATAGAGAACAGTATATCACTGAGTATATCACACAGTATTCAAAACAACATCTTTAGAAATGACTGAACTAGTGTGTCTCCCAAAATTACAATGTCATGAAAAAGTTAAGTTTTGGTAATAATTTACAATTAAAAGTTAAAGTGTCTTTATATGTAAAGTGAAATATTTCAAACTTTTTTTGTTTTAATGTTGATACTGTGTCAATACTTTAATAATTTACTCAAATTCTATAGGAAATATTCTAATGCTTTTCATGAGCTATAAGCCACACTGATCAATAGTAAAACAAAATTAAACTTGATATATCACTTTACATGCAATACAATAAATATATAATATATGACAGTTTACCTTTTTGAATGAAATTATGAACAAAATTATGATGCGGTCTTGTCTTCTTCTACAGAAGCTCCTCTGTGATTTATCATTATAAATAATTTAAGATCTGATCTTAAATGCTGTTAATTGAACTGTGTATAAGCCCCGGGTGACTCAGTGGACTAAGCTGCTGTCACTATGATTTGAGTATCTTGAGTTCGAATCCCAGGTCATGCAGCTTGCTGTCAGCAGTCTGGGCCTGAGAGAGTAAAAATTGGCTGTGTTCTCTCTGGGCGGGAAAGATGGCACTCTCTCCCCAGCACTACCAAGTAATGTCAGCTGGCTCAGGCGTCTGCCAGGTGATCCATCAGAACTGGGGATACTATGCTTTCGTCCAAGTGCATTAGCTGCCCAGCGGCGATGTGTCATCAGTAGTTTGCAAAGAGGCGGAGCTTGACTTCACATGCATCAGAGGAGGCCTGTGTTAGTCTGCACCCTCCTAGAGTCAGAGACATTACAAGTGATTGGGAGAGTCAACAATTGGGTGGGTCTATTGGCTAATAAAACACATTTGAGAGAAAAAAAAGAATTAAAAATAATAATGTAATACAATTGACATGAGTCTTAAAAATAATAAGGTGACTACATAATAAATAAATGTAAAGCTCAATAAATAATAATTAAATATAATCATGTGACATACCATAGATATTCAGGTTTAAAAAATACAACCCCCCCAGAAAATAACACATTCTGTACTTATGTTAATGCCATCTGGATGCAGGAGTTTCATCACTGAGGAGAAAATGTGAAATGTTTAATCACAGACGTCCCTCTGATAAATTAATCCAAAGTCTGACCCTCCTCCAGGAGACCCCTCATAACCAAACCCTTAGTGTAAATGCCATGTCAGTCTTGCTTGTCATACCTGCTCTGATTATTTTCAGTGACTCCAATCTAAACCGGTATGAAGTCCATCCCACCAGGACCGTGTCAGAGGGGACAGGACCAGAGTTCTACACACATTTCAGGGTGTGTATTAAAATTACTTTTATTAGCGCTCAAAAGCTCCTGAAGTTGTGAAGCTAACCCTGCTATTAAACACTAAATCTCAGTGGTCATCTAAAATAGTCCATTCGTTTTTGTAAAAATGCATCAAAATAGTACAACTTGCTATAAAAATGAATAAAACGTCAGTGCTGCTTATAGATTCTTCAGACAGGGTCAGATTCCTCTGTATTTATGATGCTTATCATCACTAAAACTGATTCTAGATCAGCACTTCCTCTGCTAAGATTCAGCATTCAGCTGCACAAGTTTCTATTTTCTAAAGCTGACAGTAAGTCATACAGTGTCCTAAACTCCACCCACTATGTCTTGAAACACATCTTGGCTCATTGCCTACATTTGGGTTTATTGGAAAAATTGGGTAAACCTGATTTCTGGGTAAACTGTTCC
Source organism: Crenuchus spilurus (assembly GCA_036984385.1). Lineage (NCBI taxonomy): Eukaryota > Metazoa > Chordata > Actinopteri > Characiformes > Crenuchidae > Crenuchus > Crenuchus spilurus. The sequence continues at coordinate 84,591 of BRDA01010626.1, forward strand.
TTTAAAAATTACGTAAGAACATCTGTTCAAATTCAGTTTTTTATAAAACCATCTCTTCTACTCCTAAGCAGCTGACAGTATAAAAGCAGAGTGACTGCCTGCTTTGTTTTAGTGTTGTTTAATGTGAGGCTTGTGTTTGTGTGTTTTCTGTGTTCAGGTGCAGAATCTGGGCTGTTATGTGGTCAATAAACTGGAGCTGAGTGTGAGTTTACCTGCTGTTGCTTCAGGAGACAGAGTCTTCTCCTCTGTGGTGGAAGCTTTCTCTCACAATGTGAGTGATTTGAGGGATGTCCTGTCACTCCAGATTTATGTCATGTCTCTAACTTTGTTGTACTGAATCATTTAAAGCGGCCACATCACAGAAAACCAACATTTCATTTAAATAATAATTATTTTTAAAATAAGGCAGTTAATTGTACTACAGCAGCCCTGGTCAGGTTCACCTCAACAGGGAACATATAGATGAATGAATGAGTTTGTGCTCCATAGAGCGGGTCCTCCACATGGGGGCAGCCATGTTAATATAGGTTTAGGACAGTTACAATGTTAATTTCCTCTTAAAGGTCCATCATAGTCATTATGTTTAATAGTGGACCTTAACCCTTTAATGTTCTGCTCAACAGTTTGACTTGTAGAGCACATTTGAGTCACTATATTTTATTTGTAGAAGGTGGTAAACTTAAATTTCAAACTTCATAGTGCCATCTCTACCATTTGGTAAACATATGTTTGACTACAACATCCACTAGAGGTCACAAAAGGTGAAAGAGAGAGAGAGAGAAAGAGAGACACAGAGAGAGAGAGAGAGAGAGAGAGAGAGACAGAGAGAGAGAGAGAGAGAGAGAGAGTGTGTGAGAGAGCGCATGAGAGCTTGTGGTTTGTGTTGTGATTTTACCATAAAATGGCATCTCAACCATTTGGTTGATGTGCATATTTAAAAGAAATACTAGGTGGTCTTAAAAATACACTGATTATATATATATATTATTGTCCCCGAACTACGGTGGCCCTGAAGTGCAAACCACAACAACATTAACAAAGCGCTATTACAAATTACAAAACGCAAAAACATTAACGAAACGCTATTACAA